>JAFVLL020000583.1:0-13288 GCA_021397915.2 Tor tambroides
AAAAACTACATATTTGGAGAGGATGGGTGTTGGTCTAATTCAGTGGTGAAGTCTGGCAGAAGTTATCAAGATGGATATCATCACTAACAGCAGCTGGAAAGGTTGGCTTACATCTTAGCTACATGGGAATTTTTCAAACACTGGAAAGCATCTTCATGTTTCTGCTGTTTTGAGCCTGACTGCTCTGGCGCTGAAGTCATGTCCTGCCAAGACATGATCAAACCTGCTGCTAGGGACAAAAGCTCTGCCTAACTGTCCTTTGTTTCTTTGGTGCTCAGTCGTGACCTAATGACGCTCCATCTCAGATACACATGAAAACTCAGTGTCAGAGAGTTACTGGAACTGACAGTCCCTCACCTCAGGGAGATGCTGGCGATGCTATAACTGCTATAAATGACGGTACCGTTGAAGTATTGTGCTGTGTAAGGCCTGTTACTGCCACGACCTCAACCACCATTCGCTGAAAGGTTGCCGCTTCATAAGTGCCAAATTCCCTTAGAGGATCAGAGGGCAAATGAAGGAGCTGAACAGCACATTAAACTGCCTGCTCTAATAAAAAAAGCTGAAGGAGCAATAGAACCTCTCCACTTTATTTGCCCCTCTGTCCAACCCTCTCACACAACTTAAAGCCCTCATGTCTGACCCGGTATCTTCTTCAGCTGAACTGAGTATACAAACTTGATAACACATATCAGCTTTTCTGCATGACAAAATATTAGAGAAATATCAGAGCCCCAGGACTGGATTTTCACAAGCAGTATATACATAAAATAGAGATATATTCTTGCCAGTTATTTTTTATTTACACTACCATTCAAAAGTTTGAGGTTAGTAGTATTTTATTTATTTATTTAGAAAGAAATTAATACTTTTATTCAGGAAGAGCACATTCAATTGTTCAACAGTGACAGTGAAGATATTTATATTGCTACAAAAGATTTCTTTTTCAAATAACTGCTGTTGTTTTTGAACTTTTTATTCACCAAAGAATCCTGAAAAAAATATATGTATCATGGTTTCCACACAAATCTTAAGCAGCAACTGTTTTCAACATTGATAATAATTAGAAATGTTTCTCGAGCAGCAAATCAGCATGCTAGAATGATTTCTGAAGGATCACATGACACTGAAGACTGGAGTAATGATGCTGAAAATTCAGCTTTGCATCACAAGAATAAATGACATTTTAAAATATATTCACATAGAAAACAGTTCTTTTAAATTGTAATAATATTTCGCAATTTCACTTTATTTTTGATCAACCAAAGCAGAATATGGGGGCAGCATATTGTGCTGATTCAGGCCCATAACAAGCTACCTCTCTCTCTCTGAGCTTGTACAAGCAGCTGACCTCCTTCTGAGCTTTTTATAGCTGTATCAAGGGGTGCAGAAGAGGAGCAAAGGTTTGTCATCTTCAACTTTCTGACGGTGCAATTTGACTTGATGTATCTTTCCTGTCTACAGTAGTAACAGACAGCTTTTTTCTTGTGCATCACTTATTGGATTTTCAGAACCTCTTCTGACACTATTGGGACTATTTGACTCCCAAGAGTTATCCCTAGTTCTACACCAAATCCTAAAGGAATCGTTCACCCAAAAATTAAAATTTGCTGAACATTTACTCACACTCAGGACATCCAAGATGTAGAAGAGTTTGTTTCTTCATCAGATTTGGAGAAATATAGCATTCCATCACTTGCTCACCAATGGATCCTCTGCAGTGATTGGGTGCCGTCAGAATGAGAGTCCAAACAGCTGATAAAAACATCACAGTAATCCACACCACTCTAGTCCATTGGTTAACATCCTGTGAAGCAAAAAGCTATTCATTATGATATATTATACCTATCGTCAACTTAAGGCTGAGATCAATGTAGTGTGACTTTAAGAAGTCTACACCAGTCATCCAAGTCAACTTCTAGCCTTCAGGAACAGAAAGACTCATTACCATCATCTTTTCTTCCTCTGAGTTTGGTTTTGTTCCTCACAGTGTGTTGACATCTCCTGCCACATACTTTGCCTGCAAACCATCAGTAGAGTCCTTGTAAGACCGTGCAACCAATTTAGTTCCCTGTCACTCAAGTATCATCAGCATACTTCAGTTTATATGCCCGTAATACAACAGTCACCTGTAGCTTGATTTTCCTGTCACTCTTTGATCACATAAATATTTCTTCCTCTTTTCCTCCTTCTCTTTATGCATTTCTGTTTTATAATGTCACAGGCACCTTGTGCTGCAGCTAAAGCAACGGTAATTGGCACAAAATATCCCTTTTATGATTAATGAAGCTCCAGGAACTATCTGTTCTGCCATCGTGTTAAACACTGCGCCATACTGCGCAGAGAAAATAAAAGAAGCTGACAGAAAAAGAGAAAGGAAGTACAGTGCTGCCAGCATATGGAGAACAAAGAAAACTAGATTTATAAAATGATGCTACATGCTGTGGGTGATGACAAAGACACTGATATCCTGCTAAAACAATCCAGCTTAAGGTGCTCTGCTGGTCTTAGCAAGTTAAAGCTGGTCTAGCTGGTCTCCAGCTGGTTTGCAAGCCTGACTGTCACCCTAAATCCAGCAAACAGATCAGTCTGTGACTAGTTGACTAGTATGTGACAGAAGGTCCAGTTTAGACTGGTTTAAACTGGTTTTCAGCATGGTATGTGGTTGCTGTGTTTCTAGGTTAAATCTGACCTCTAGATCAGAGTTGTTATTGATAACTAAAACTATAAAAAAAAAAAATAATAGTTTTTGCCAATTAAAATAGAGCCGAAATAAAATAAAAATATTAGATGGAAAACCTAAACTTATGTCAGTTAGTTGCGGTTGAAAACTAAAGTACATATACTTTATTTTATTTCAGCTTTATTTTATTGTTTTATTATTAGATAGATAGATAGATAGATAGATAGATAGATAGATAGATAGATAGATAGATAGATAGATAGATAGATAGATAGATAGATAGATTGATTTAGATTTAGATTTGTAGATTTCTCATATACACATGCCTCTCATCATTAAGATTTGAGATATCAATCATGTCTGCAGCATAAATGAATCTAATATTTAGTGTTCGGGGTTTGTTGAAATCCCAAGCCTAAGTATGAGCAACAGTGGCACTCGCTCGGGCAAAAGCAATTTCCCTCAACTATAAGTATCCGGAATAGCCTTTTGCCAGGTTGCTGTTGAGATTGTTTATTAGGCTATATTTATTTCATGAGGATAAATAGTGATTTCTATTCAATGTCAATGCATGCATATGGGGAACATCACAGCCATGCAAACAAGATTTCCTCAGGTTTACATATGTAGCATAGAGATTCACTGGGATCCACATGCATACTGCAGGGTTTGACGTATGGAGCGTGTGTTCCTCGTGTCAGGACTCAAGGGTGCACTTCCTCACTGTAATAGGCTCTAGGACTATCCTGGACTATGTCATGCCTACCTTACATGCGGCCAGTGGCTCCCAGCAGAATATATTATTAGAGATATCCATCACAGACTCCAGTCATTATATCGCACTGCCTGTATAAATGAGCAAATCTCATGAAAAAATGTCCAGGTCAGAATAAGCCATTATATTTCATCTAAAAGAACATCTTAAAGGGCCCATGAAATAGAAATGGGAATTTTGTGGCACACAACTAATGCCCATTAGCTTTTAACAACATATACCATCTAAAATCCTGGTTTCAAAGGGAAAAGCATATTATTTGTCACTAAATTTGCCATTATTATATATTATATTTAAAATGTAATATATTATTTATATTTTATATTATACATATTAACAGTTTTATTTATGTATCACTGAGATACTATTATACTGTATAGTATTAATATTTTGATTCCATTTTTTTTCCATATATTTTAAATTTTTATTTGTTAAGTTTTTGCATTATTTATAGTGTTTTTGACTTTTTTTCGGTTTAAATATCTCTATATATTTTGTACTTTTATTTTAAGTTTTATATATTTCTATAAAATATGTCTGTACATTTATAAGTTCAGTTCCATTTTAGTTTTAATTATTTAGTCCATCAACTTAAACTAAATTAAAATGAGAAATGTTGCCTATATTTATTATTTCAGTTAATGTTTGTTTTTGTAAATATTTGTTTTATTTTATGATTTTAATTTTAGTACTAGTTAACTAGAATAACTTAACGGAATTAAATTATAAAATATATAAAATAATTCAAAATACATAAGAACAATTAATAACAATAATAGAATAATTCTAATTAAAATGATAAAATTACATAATTAAATTTATTATAATTCATTATAATATAAATTATATAATTTAAAAATAATATCTCAATTCATAACAATAGTATAATAATTATTATTTAATTATAATAATACAAATTCTGTAATTTATAATAAAATTATATATGGAGATTCTCTTCTTGACTGAGACTGAGAAAAGCCAAAAACCAAAAGAAAGACAAAAGAAGTGAAAAAGCCAAACTTTCAAACAATGGAAAGCAGTATGACAGAAAGCTTGTGTTTTGTGTGATTAATAAATGTCTCTTGTTCTCTTCATTACTCCCTATGCTGTTTCCCACCCTATTCCTCTTTCCTTCAGCATGTCAGCTTTATTATTTGTATCTATTGTTTGCTGCCAGTGTAATTCCTCTTTCTGTCTTTTGATTTCACTGGCTTCCACATACACTAAAATCTTGTGCCGTGTCGCTCGGTAAATTGGGCTAAATGGCTAATATCTCCCATCTATTCTTTGGTGATCCTCCTGTGTTTCTCCATCTTTTCCTCCCTCTGTGCACCTGGTGGTTTCACAGTAGTTGCTGTGGCTTTATCCCGCACCTCTCATTTATCACTCCGGCTCTCCGGCTCTCCTGCCTCTTTTCTCTCCTTCAAATGTGGAGCTCATCCCCTCCGCACACATTTATCTTCCCTTTTTACAGTGCTTCTCCTTTAACACAATCCATCAGCTCGCAGGGCGTCTTTTTACGTAACATTCACGACCCCCGTTCCATGACGAAGGGCTGCGTGTACGTCATTAAGCATCTGTGAGCGTGTATTTTCATAATCTCCAGCGGAGCGGCGATACGTTCGCTGCTTAACTATTATGTGCACCTGCAGTTGAGAAAAAACAGCAGTCACTCCTCTAATGCTGTGCTTTTCTTACCAATTTTATTTATTTCCATGGACAATTAAAGCTAATCCCAGATTAAATGTAGAATTAAATGTTTCTCTTCTGATACAGCTGTGATTTAAGCAGAATTTAAGAGAACTGAAGTTAGAAAAACTAGATTTGTATTTGCTGAAAGAAAACAGCAGCATTTTAAAGGAATCAAGAGTGTTAAAGGTTCAAAGTAAGTTCAGCTTTAAGACTTTATGCCGCATCAGAGTTTTCCATTTTTCACTGCAAGACATAACATATTATATAATATAATAATTATATTTATAATTATAGAACATTATATAATATTATATATTCTTCATTAATATGCATAGATAATTTATTATAATTACTATTTAAAAATTCAAGCAAAATTAATTTTAAAAAAAACACAAACATTATTTCTTACAAAAGATATTCAAGAGAATAATTTTTTAATATTTAAAAATGTTTTTGTATGGTTACGATTTGTGTATTAATTGTTTATGTGTATAACGTCTGCATAATAATTCTAATCAATTATAATCAAAATAAATTAAAAATATATGGGCGGATCTTGGGCTCTGCTGTAAATAGTTATAAATCTAAAATGTTTAATAAAGATATATAAAATATATTATTATTGTTATTACATATTATGCTTATTGACTGTGCTTGTCATCAGGTTATCAATGGAAAATGAAAAATACGTAAAATGAATGAATGAATGAATGAATGAATGGAGAGAGAGAAAGAGAGAGAGAGAGAGAGACAGAGAGAGAGAGAGAGAGAGAGAGAGAGAGAGAGGGGCAGGGAAGGTAAAATCTATGACAATTATGCAAACAGATATAAGAAAAAAGAACCAATCCCAATTTAGTATGCAAATATTATGATGACATCATCACTGTTGGTTACACTGTGAATGCTGTGAATGCATTCTATCAATGTAACTTTCGTACAACACAGTTTAAACCAAAAATGAACTGCACATCTAAACTTACCTAACTTTAACCATTAAGTATATACATTTAGTAGTTCAGCCTAAAATAATTGCAAAAGTGTAATAGTTATAAATGGTTTCAAATAAACTCAAACCGGACTGTTGAGGAATGTGAATAAAAATGCACTATAAAAAGGAACAATGCAAGCTCCAAAAGTATGCTCTCCAACTCTCTCTCTCTTTTCAGAGATCTCTACCTGTGATGGGCTACTCTCCCATGATGCATTGCAGTCAATCCCCCCAGACCACGGTGCAGCACTGACACCTGCAGGAGAGGTACTACGTCAAAAAACAGACTCTTTCTCCCTCCCTCTCTCTCTCTCTCTCTCTCAAAAGGACAAGCGCACAGTGTGATCCAGGGCACAGTGGGTCGCCTTTCTTCCTAATTAATATGCACAGCAAGGATGAGCTGGCAGAATCCAATCAACACTGAAAGAGAGCAAAGAGAGAGAGGGAGCATGAACGCACGCATGCACACAAATACATACAATCACTTACATGCACAAACCAAATTGATTTTCTCAGGAAGATCTCTGCAAGCCAGCCATTAACTGTGCATATGCATATATGTAAATGTGATTGGTGGTATGATTGTATCTTACTGCACGCTGCATCACTGCGCTTCTCACCGGAGTGGTAATGTTGCCATGGTTACCTCTGTGAGTGACAGATCTCGTAGCCCCTCCCTGGTGAGGTGACACTCTAGGTGTCTTCAAGACCTCTTGTCAGTCTGTCTGTCTGGCTTATACATTTCATGGCATGCAAGTTTTAGGTGAAGCATGCAGTTTGTGCAAAGTTAAAGCACTTTCTCTTTCTAAAAGTCTGGAAAAAACTGGTGTGATTGAAATGTTGGCCGGCCAAAATTTAGCCAACTATGGTGGCAGCCAGTGATGGGAATAACGGCGTTATAAATAAACGGAGTTACTAACGGCGTTATTTTTTCCAGTAACGAGTAATCAAATTAATTTCTATTTCCTCCGTTACAATGTCGTTACCGTTACTGACAATAAAATGTGCCGTTGCTATAATTTATTATAGGCTAATATTATTATAATTTTATTTTTCAGTTCATCTGAATGAATGCGCAGTGTACCTGTATTTGACGTACCATAAACTCTAACGTTAGTGTGTGAAGGCGCACGCTTTGTTTCACATGCGCAAAGAAAGATACAGAGCGAGAGAGCCTTAACATGCAGAATTGATGTGCTACATGTAAACGATATTCTTTGTTGTATTTTCCTGTCAAAATAACGGAGTTCCTTTGGAATTCTTCAGATTTTAAGAACTGCCGGTTTCTCTGGTAGTGGGCGGAACTAATGCGCAAACGACAATCTCATTGGCTGGTGCTCACCTATTGTCGTCCCTGTTTTGATTTCAGCAAATCAATTCAAGCGAACGTAGACAATGTGATTAATATTCATGAACCCAGCAGCTCATTAATCCTTAATGCGTTTTATATTGTTATTAGTAGTAGAATTCGTAGTAGTTTTGTTATCACTATTATTTTTTGTTTTTTCCCCTTTTTTATAGAAACACTAAATGACAAATAGTATCTTAAGCACCACCACCAGTCCTAAGTTCAGTCAACATGACAAATATGCATCCATGGTTATTCTAATTACTAAAGTTCTATCATCTTATAATGCTAAATTATCACAATATCATATTATAATGCTATAAAAAAAATTTACTAGCCAATGGCAATTCTATTGCCAAGGTGTCCATAGAGGGTTGATAATATTTACAATAATATATTGAATTTGATAGGTGTAGGGGCATCCAAGTTATTTGACATATTTGAACTTTTTTTTAAAAAAAAGTAACAGAATAGTTACTTTCCCTGGTAATTAGTTTCTTTTATAATGATGTAACTCAGTTACTAACTCAGTTACTATTTGTGAGAAGTAACTAGTAACTATAACTAATTACTTTTTTAAAGTAATGGGAAGTAACTGGTGGCAGCATAATATTTAGAATATTCTCAATTGCAATTGGTCTCTAATTTAATTTAATTTAAAAAAAAAAATATATATATATATATATATATATATATTAATAAAAATAATTTGAATTAAAATAAAACATTAAATTACCTGAATCTACATAACAAATGATATGCATTCAAAAAGTAAAGATGGTAAACTGTGAGTCAGGGTTATAAATTTAATGGCACTTAAGTTATAGGTGAAGCGTACAGTGTTTTTTTTTTTTTTTTTAAACTGTATTTTCTCTTTCTAAAGGCTGGAAAAATCTGGAAAATCTCTCACTGATTAAAACATTGACTGGTCAAAATGTTTTTTTTTTTTTTAAATAAAATAAAATAATTTTAAAAAATTAAAATAAACAAACAAAAATCAAAATTAAATAAATAAAAAAATTAATTATGTGAATGTACTTACCCAATGATAATTATATTTAAACAGCAAAGATGCTGCATTGCGAGTTAGACTTTTACATTTATTAATCTAGAAAAAATCTGGAGAATCTTTCATTTATTAAAATGTTGGCTGGTCAAAATTTAGCCTGTGGCGACAACATAATTGCAACTGTGTTAAATTAAATTAAATTAAATAATTTAATTTAACAGAAATAAAATAAAATAAATAAAAATATTATTTTTACTAAATAAAAATAAAAATTAAATTACATTAATCTGCTTACCCACTAATAGCTGCACTTAAACAGCAAAGATGCTGCACTGAGATTTAATACTTGTGCAAAGCTGAACGAAAACAAGTTGCATGCTGAGTGTCATGACAGTATAACAAGGCAAGGTGGTTCTGACTTAACATTTCCTTCACGCAAAACCTAAGATTACCTAAAACTCTTCCGCTATCTTGCAAGTACTTCTATTTCCTTCAGAAAATGCAAATCTAGCACTGCACTTCCATAGTAAGGAAGCAAATACAATATTATTATGCACACTGTCATTCTGGTCCTACTGAGCGGGCTGTATAATATTTTATGTATGCTGTGTCTTTCACAGAAAGGCATTGATCTGCTGCTGCAAGGTTACAGGTGTATAGATTGGGCTTTTACTAGTGGTTTACAGTACGGCGCTGGACAACTGGCATGGCCCAAAAACTGAACTTGTAAACAATTCACATAAAAATCAAGTGGGTTTACAGCACATATACTGGCATGAATTTACACAGCAGGTACCCTGTTTAATTAAGCAATAAACGCTACTTGCATATATCAGTTCAGCATTTTGCAAGGCAGTGCAACAGGTTTGGCAAGCATGTTGATTGATCTGTTACACAAAGAAAAGGCACACAGCAATGAAAAGGATTCCTTGGGGGATGGAAAATTAACACACTTTGTTCAATAATCATTTACCGGCGGAGCACAGAATGCTTCTGACCTTTGCTTGCATGCACAGTCGACTTCTGCTCAGATGTATGAGACATATGTATTAACATTCAGACGCCTCAATGATTCTAGATGAAGAGAACTGCCAAAGAAAGAAAACTCATGCAAATCATTCAATACTGAAAATATTAGTAACTCATTTAAAAAAGCACTGTTTTACCCAATATTTTTATCATGCAAGAGTATTGCGGCTTCAGTGTCACAATATGCTTAGCAGCTTTACTGTATGTTAGGCTTTGGAAGAGAGATATTGAAGAGAAAGAGAGAGAGAGAGGGATGTGTAGGTGTAGCTGTGGTGTAATTGGATACATAAATCAGGGTGGAGCTCTTTCAATTGGCTTAATTCAATGTTTCGATCTCTTAATTTCATAGAGTGCCTAAGGATAGGGAACAGCCGGGTGTCAAATGTCAAGTAAAATGCGATGTGTTTGATCGATTTATTACTTTATGAGGAGCCAAGGGATGGGATAAGGGTTGGTGTCTGCGTAATGCCAAAAAAAGTTTTACCAACAGAGAGTTTAGTCAATTGCCATATACACACTGTAAAGTTTTAGGAGTGACAACCACATTAAATACGGTAGTGAATCCCTTAAATTATCATTTTGTGTGACAAAAATTGCGTTGACTGACACCAATGTAAACATAACATTCTTGTGTCTCATTTGTTTAGAATTTGCTATTTTTGACCAATAATAGAGCGACCAAAGACTCATTAGGCGCAGCAATTTTAATTAAACCACCATCAATGGAACTGTCGTGTTTTGTTTATGTCTGGAAGTCTACTTCATAGAGCGTGCTCTTAAAGGGTTGCCATGTCCACTTACTATAATCGATGCTTTTTAAGCATCTTTGGGCTCATAAACCTATTCAGCTAATGGAGTTAATAAAGTAGGCAGGTGCTGGTCGCTATATTTTGGTATGTGGCTTATTTCCTAGATAAATCATTTGCATTTAACTTAATTACGGGCTTGTTCTTTTTTGCTGATTTTCATTTGCAAGATCTGGCAACACTGAGTCAAGATTAAGCTCGTTCCCTGTGATTTCATTTTAGCATTTTAGTGCTTAATCCTGTTCTGTACACACACAGTTCAGTAATTTACAATTTACAACCTCATTCTGGAACAAAATTAACTATTCAGGTAAAAAAATTCTGCATTTACAGAAATTCTATGCTGCTTGTACAGAACCGACCTTGAAAACTAGCTGTTAATGATGTAGTAAAACAAATCAGTTGTGGTGCAAAAAAATCACAGCGAACAAGGTACATCTTGACTCAGTGTCGCCAGATCTTGCTATAAAAAACAAAATCCTATCTCAGAAATAAGCCACATATCAAAATATAGCGACTAGCACCTACCTACTTTATAAACTGGATCACATTATGAGCTGAGCCCAACCCCAAAGCTGCTTAATAAACGTTGCTTATAATAAGTGGACATGGCAACACGTCGAGAGTGCGCTCTGCAAAGCAACCTTCCAAACATAAACAAAACATAACAGCTCTGTCAATGGTGGTTTAGTTAAAAACGCCAAACATAACGAGTCTTTGGTCGCTGTAATATTACTTTGCTCAAAAATAGTAGATGCCAAATGCATGAGACGGCAAAACATTGCTATGGTTACAACTGTGTCAGTCATTGCAATTTCTAGAGCGAGTTCTGTTCCATACACACACAAAACTGCAATTTAGGGCATTTGCTCCTGTATTTAAATGTAGCTGTCACTCCTGAAACTGTAGAAATTTGTTAGTCGGTAGAGATTCGACAATCGTCTCTATCGTGGTTACACGCTCACATGACGTTGCTATGCTACATGGTCATGAAAACATCACTTACACACGTTTTTAAGCATTGTGGGTTTTAAAAAATTGATTTTAAGCCATTGAAATGCAATCAGCAGCGAAAGAGAACTAATTTGGGCATATGTGCGCAGAAGTACTGAACTTGAACGGAGTTATTTTTGCTGCTTCATAGCACCCTTGTGTGTGTCAAAATGCCCATCTTTGTAAGTATCCTCATAAACACAGTAATATAGGTCTTAAGTGAAAGCAAACAGCTGAGATAGAAAACACATGTGTAACAGTATTTTGGATCCTGGCAGTTCTTAAAGTGACAGCAGTCTAACATTCCTGCTGTCTGTCATTCATGTTAATCAAACAACAAAAGAGAGAAAATCTCTCACTGCTCTTGACTAAATCACTTTTGTAACTTTAATAAGAAGAAATATATATATAATTTACACAGTGAAGAACATGCAGTGTGTTTATACATTTGATTACTTTATACAATGTATGTAACATTTCTTATTTATTCGCTCTACTGTACTTTTTTGTCCTCTTGCTTGTAATTAGTTCCTTATTCTATTTAACGCTGACTGTTCACTTGACTTCAGTGAACTTGAGTTGTTTTTTTTTTGTTTCGTTTTTTTTGTTTAGGCTAGTATAAGTTTTTGTGATATTGCCACTGGTGACAAAAATTATGAAATTTCTATGGTATCAAAAATGTTGATACCATAAAGACCTAATTTAAGCACAAATAACTATATTGTGATATGTATCGTTACCGTGAAATAAAATTACTCATATCGTGATATAAGATTTCGGTCATATTGCCCACCCCTACCCCCATATTCTGTGGAAATTCAATGTCATTTCTGGGTTTAAAAATAATATTAGTAATTTTAAAAATGGACATATTATTTTTCCTTGTTTTTATACTATATATAATCTTAACAAAAATCCAGTGGGCAGATCTTCTCTTTTAGAAGTATAACTTGTATCTAGTATAATAACACTGCTTATGTTTGAAGTCAGTTTGACCCAAGAAAAGCGCAGTGAAAAACACAATAAAGCAATTTTTTTAAAAAAAGTAAAAACCGAGAGACTGAGCATTTGAAAGTTTCTGTATTTACACACTTTTAGACCTGGGGTCCCTCAGACCCAAAACATAAGTAATTGACATTTCTCAATGAGGATAGCTGATGCATCTCATCAAGCAAATTAGTTTTTAGGAAAAAAAGATTAGGAAAAATCATGATGCTTCATGCTTAAATGTTAAGTATGTTTTCTGAGCTGGCAAAAGGGCCTTAGGGTCTCTCAGACTCCACTGAGAACATGAGGTTAAGATGGGTGAGTGGAAAAAAATGACATTAAATGACATAGCAGAGATGAAAAACTGAAATAAAAAATGAGCAATAAAGAGAGAGCGGTAAACGGAGAGTTGCTGTCAGTTATGGAGTGAGCGGTAAGTCGCTGTGGAGGCTCTGATTATCTCTGAAGAGTCTGCATTCTCCCAAAACTCATTAAAACAGATCAAGCCCCTACAACCTTCTCGTGTCCACCCAACACCTCATCATCTGCCGCTCACCACTAACAGGGTTAGTACTGTATACTATAACTACAGTAATTATTTCATCTTAATTATTCAAATACAACTGAAAACAGTCCTTGACATAACTCAAATAAACAAAAAATCATTTTCATAGTCACTGAGCTATCCTCGCTTGACTTTGCTTTTTAAGTGCCTTTAAAAATTCTTAAAATCAAAGATGTAGTTTGACTTTGATTTAAATAACTAAGAAAATGTTGTGTTGATTTCTTAACATATTCCTGAATTATAATTATGGAGACAAAAACTGAAACTACACAAAATGAAACAAAAGTGTGTCCATGAACTGAAATTGCAACAACTAACAACTACAGCGCCCTCCACTAATATTGGCACCCTTGGTAAATCTGAGCAAAGGTGGCTGTGAAAATAAATCTGCATTGTTTATCCTTTTGATCTTT
>JAFVLL020000584.1:0-30199 GCA_021397915.2 Tor tambroides
TCGTGTGGCAAAAATATATTTGTTCCTGTTTGATACTGTGACTTGACTTGACTTGACCCTTGTCAGGACTCGACTTGACTTGCTTGAGGTGAGCCGCTGACTTGACTTGACTTGCTTGATTAGTTTGTACTGTGACTTGAGACTTGCTTGAGACTTGATGGTAGGGACTTGAGACTTGCTTGAGACTTGAACATGTGTGACTTGCCCCCACCTCTGCATTCTAATATACTGAAACATTTCTTGTTATTGTCAATATTGAAAATAGTTGTGATTCTAGAATCTTTTGTAATGTTATAAATGTCTTTGCTGTCACTTTTGATCAATTTAATGCATCCTTGCAAAATTTTCATCCTAAATAAATCAATAAATCTTGCTGCCCAATTTTGAATGGTGGCTGTGTCATGTTCCTATGATATGTGTAAAAAATAATAAAATAATTAATTGATATAAGTAATTATTATACATTATTTTAAATTTATTATAAAAAGTTCAAATCAACAAATGTTTTTATTATTCTGTAAATAGAGACAATTGTTAAGTTTAGTCATATATATTTATTTATTTATTTTTAGGTTGATTTTTTTTATGCATTTGTTGATTTTTATTTAGGTGTATTTATTTATTTAGTTTATTCTGATAAAATGAAACGGGATGCACATGAAATCTCCAGGCATATCTAGTGTGTCTAATCTGCAATATTTTCAAAAAAGAATCCCTGTAGTACACAAGAAAGCTGCAGTCTCTTGGGACTAATAGGATGCAGAGATGCAGGCTACTTCACAAACTACCCACACCTTGAGTTTAAAGATATTTATGAGTAGGAAGTACTATTGCGCATTTTAATTCACGTGGGGTGGAGTTGTCTTGTCCCTTGTGAATCTAAATTTCTGAAGGTTGAATGTGTTAGAAATAAGATTTATTCCTGATCTGTGACATTGTAAACATTGTTTTGTACTGCACTCTCTCTTGTTCTCCCTCTCGTTCTCTTCCATATGGTTTTCCCACCCTGATCCACCGGTTGCTCCAGCTAAGGTTGCAGCTGGTGTCCATGTCTGCTCAGCTCATCCCAAGAGCCGGCAGCCACACCTTGCCATGATTCACATCTTCAGGGAAGCAATTCCCTCAGCGGTTCGCACATCTCTGGATGTTGCGTTTTGATGAGATTTTAATGCAGAGGAATCTCCAACATCCCATTGATGATGAATCACAACATCTTCAGCGTTAAAACAAACATCTCCAGATGTTTCACTTCACCTGCTCTTCTGCGATAAAGATGATCGAGAACCTACACAGAAGTACGACTCCTCATGTTTTCAAACCTCCCACAGGTGCGAATGGAGCTATGAATGCGTCATCCGAAATAATACATCACCGCTTAGCCTGCAGCCATTACTGGTTAATATCCTACATGGGGATGTCAGATGAAAAACAACACTTTGGAGACGAGCACTTACGTCGGGAGATGGAGCTCGGTTAGCACATGTCTCTGGAATGGGATTTTTTTGTAGAACATATGGAGCTATTGAAGTGAGGAATATTTCTTATATGACCGCTGTTATTTGTAGAAGAGAATGTTTTTTTTTTTCCATTACCCTTCTGGTCCATAATGGTGCCCTGCTGCGGTTTCGATACGCTTTAAACCTACGACTGCTTTTATTAATAGAGCTCTGGGGATATGGAAAAACTCGTTATAATTTATGCGGAATTTGCTACGTTACAAGAAGTGCTGACATGTAGTGGCATCAGATCTGTTGAGCCAGTGTTTTGGTGTATGATATGACTGACTTGCCTCGGGACATAAATTTGAGGTAGAAGAAGCAAACCGAAATCTCTGCAGTCGAGTCATGTAAATACTATGGAGTATTTGGAAGCGTCTCTGGAATTAAGTGTGTTGTGGGATATTCAGAGAGTACTGTGGGAAGAGAACATATTATTGAGGGATATTACGCAAGGGGAAAATTGGGAGATTGTTTGCAAAAAAAAGCGGAATAATTTTTGATAGCTGGACTGGGGATTCGGTAAATAAGAAAGAGTTTGTGGAAAGTTTTCGGAGAGCTTTGGCTTCTGAATTCGTGGGTTCTATACTGAATGAATGGAAGTGATATTGGACATGCTCAAAATGCATCCATATGGGTACGTTTTCATTTCATGCAGACCAAGATAAATATGAGTCCGAGAGCTAGAAGAAAAGAAAGACTTCCATTTGAAGTGTTGCGTCCTGCTGTGTCTTTTGCTCTGCTAATCGTACGTAAGGTATCCTTGGCTTTTGATGAATCCTGAATGTCATTCAAATGGCAAACAAATGTCAAGGCTGTCAAGGAAACAGGTCACACATCCTATTCCCATCTCAAAGAAACACAAAGAGGTGCCAGCAGCTATGGAAAGAGAAAAGAAACCAGTGTTTTTCTGGAGCTGGAGACGTTGAGGGCAAGCAATGCATGCACTCATCCCTCGGCTCTGACTTCTGTGGACAGGAAGGCCTGCTGAGCAAAGATGTGCTGTGGATGCATGGAAATGGAGCGTTTCTTCCCTCCTTCGACCCAATGGAAAACATACATGAAGGGAAAACAAATGCTGTATTGATTATGCCTTTAAAGTCCCAAATGGTGCATGGTGCTTCTCTTACTGGCATCCATTTTATTGTGTTTTTCTTGTGGAGCTTGAGATTTGTTGTGTATAGTAATGCATAGATTACATTTTTGTCCAGTAGAGTGTAATAGTGTAATAGTCGGAAAATAAAAAGCCTGTTCATTTTCTCTATAGCAGAATTGATGTTTAAATATAGCTTATAAACTGTTAAAGACAGATCTACTGCGAACTGTGAGGTTAACTGATGGTATAGGCTTTTGTTGAAGCCATTAGCCATCAACTAATGACCAAAAGCTACATTGCCCATGAAATCGCCACCAATCAGAGAACTGCATTGAGGAAGTCACACCAAAAGAGCTGTGGAGCGTCTGCCATCTCCTATGAAGCACTGTGAATGATGTAATAAAATCTAACTACACTTAAACTACTTACATATTTGAATATATGTGCATATTTTGCAATTAACTTGAAATGCATTGCTTTTGTAATCAGCATACATAGGATTGTAGTCTTGTACCCTTGACAGATTTTCAAATCATGCTTCAAATCATATATTGCAATGTTGTGATTCACCTCATAGGTGGATGGATTTTTAATAGACATTTTCGAAATCCTATGGGAAAACGGAATGGGAAAAATACTACAGAACTGAGGCTGCCTGAATGTACAGGCCCTGTCAAACTCTATATAATAAGCTGATAATTATTTAAATGTATTGTAATGGCCGATATTAAAATTGTATACTTTTTTCAAATTTATAAAAAAAAAATTCAAAATAAAACACTAAAAACTAAAATTAGTAAGTTAAATGCTACAAATTAATTTAGACAACACAGCATTTTAATGTAAAGTATAAAAATTGAGTATTTCGAAATCTACTAAACATTGCATTTAACAGTGTTATTAAATTATTAGTATTTTACCAATACATTTATAATGAGTGTTAAATATGGTAGTGATAGACAGCAGAGGTAATATGAATATTAAAATGAGGATAATGCCATAATGCCATTTTTGTCCGACAAACAAACCAGATAGGAGAAAAATGGTGTGTCGACATCTTTCCGCAGCTGAAACAAGATACCTTCTGATGTGTATTCATGCTTATTTTGTGCTTTAATAAAGATGAAGAGATGATCGGTTCATATGCCGCTTGAGCTGTGGCACTACAGCGATCTGTAACGCAACACATTAAAGAGCCACAAAATGGTATTTATTGTTTGGACTTGTTAAAAAAAATGACACAATTTGAAAGCTGAGACTTTGTTTCATACCTGAAGCAACCTGCTCTGTTTTGTCTGTTGGCGTGTTGTCAGTTTCCTTTTTGCTCCGCAATGTATTTTCCACTGTGTGACAGCGGCATGGCTTGTCGGACATAGCAACTGTAGGGGGGCGGGTCTTTGCAAATGGTCAATTAAACATCCAATAACAACCAATAAGTGAAAAAAAAACTTTAATATCGGCCGATAACCGATATGCTTTTGATATATTGTACATTTGTAATATCCTATTTACCTCAGTTTCCACAATCAGTCTCTATTCGTCCATATAATTTGATTAATATACATGATGAACTGTACTTTCGTCCAATGAAATTACACTCTGGGTGGGACTACCCAATACATCAGAAATGAAAACCGGATGGACTAGAGCTGTTTGAGTGTTACCACAAAAATTTCAGGGTTTCTCTCAATCTTCAGGTCCTTGTACCTCATCACTTCAGAAGAAGAAAAAACAGAGCTTTTGTTATGCTCTTGTGTCCCTGTTGTGTCCTGGACAAGAAGCTGTCCATAAGTGTCCTGACTGTAGTGATTTCACAGAAGTTATGAAATCTTTTTTATATTATGTAATGATATTTTCAGTACGATTATGTGCAGTCCCAGTCTCAAGACACACCCTGGAATGGAAACACAATGTTCAGATGCTGAGATGGATTGAGAGACTCATCAGAGAAGGACATTTGAGACAGAAGAGGCCTAAAGCACATATTATGATCACTTCAACAGATCGACCACTGGCGGCGGCGCAACAAACACCTGACAACATTACGAATGCGCCTGCATATCTCTTTAGGGCCACCCGTATGTGTTCGCAGACGAATTTGGGCACCCCAGACACCGTTCGCTGGAGACGGCGGCGGTGTGTCAGGATTGTTGTGGAATGTTTGTTCTGAACAGCCGAGCCAAAGACCGATGTCTTCTCCCACTTCGTACATTACGCCTTGTTTATCATTCAGTCTTGATGGTTCCCGTCGAAAGAAAAATAGCGGTTGAAATATGTGACGGCTGATTTGAGGCAAGTGGATGGGGCTTAAGTGTGAGTGGAAAGAAGAACAGAACTGTTTCCATCAGACCGCTTCTCCTAATCCTGACGCGCAGCCACTGGAAGAAGCAGCTCTCCTCCGGACATATGTTCATCATTAATCCAGGAACTCCTCACACTTCAGGAATCCTTACAGGTTTTGCTTCACTGTGGTATTATCCAGACTGCAGTTGAAGCATATCCCTTGTCAGAAATTTGTTGTATCAGAGTCAAAGCTGGAGCCGATTTCAGATCGCCTGGCGGATTTCAGTTTCTTTGGGTCGTTATGAGCCATGGCTCAGAATATGAGAATTTATATTTATGGCCTTCATTAAAAGCACTGAAATGCATCTGCGATGAAAATACTGCTGATAAAAGATGCAACTGGCAAATAGTGTCGATTATGTAATTTCGCACAGACATTACTTTCCAAATGAAAACAAAGCTTTTAGATGCTGGCGACTCGGATCTGTCTTGGATCACGATTAGGGGACATTCACATGAACAGAATGTGTTTTTGCATTCAGTAAAATCCCCCCCCCCCCCCAAAAAAATGTAATATGACACTGAAACTTGAAAAAATGGAGCAAGATGGTCTAGATTGCTCACACAGATCAGTTTTATTTTATTTTATTTTATTTTATTTTATTTTATTTTCAAAAAAATCCCTCACATTTGGATGATTCATCGGCTCCATTTTAGTTATTGCATTTTTTATTTGATTTCAGCTAATAATAATAATAATAATAATAATAAAGTCTCTGGATATTGCTTTTGGATATTTAATTGTGCAGCTTATTTATTCTTTTTACATTTATAATTTTTCCATTATCTAATGCTCACTTAATGTTAATCGAATAACAATAATTTAATGACATTGTTAAATGAAATGGTGAAACCAATGGCAAAAGTCCATTCAACTTTTATTGTCCTTTTCAGAGCTTTATGTACGGAACCATTTTCAGAAGATAATTACTTAAATTTTGCTCTGTGTATCACATAAAAATACTCGGAATATGGAACATTACTATTTTTATGTTTTTCTTTTAAAGCATTACATAAATCACCATCCTCAGACATTCATTGTTTTTTCCACATAAGAAATAGACAGGTTTAAAATCCCAATAGCATAAATAATAACAGAACTGTCATTTTTCACTTTAAGTAAATGTAAACCGTCAAATACAGTGTAAATGCAGTGTAAATTTTCTTCTCAAGGTTAAAACAACATGGATTTATTTAGCTTTATATCAAAGGTAACTACTACAAGAAACTTTGGCTTCAGCAGTATGTGACTGTCAGCTTCTCTGGACTCCGTAAATACGCTCCCATTTTCATTCTCGCTGTCCAAAAACACACCAGTCTAATTCAAAACATGTCCCTGGACTTTGTCGTTGGATTGGGATTTTTTCCTCTTCGTCGTGCTTTGGCCTAGACAGAAAAAACAAGGGAACCTGGCACGGGAAGTACATAGATTATTATTACCACTCATAAAGCACCAACACTTAATGCTGGACTGTATTCCTGCTTTTTGATTGGCTGCTGCACATGCCCAGAGCAAGCTGAGTTGATCGCTCTAATGCTTCTTTAATGTTCCAAAGAAATCTAAAGACAATTACTTCTGGAACTCGGTTTGTGTACGTCATTGCGAAAAGGCCAGTCTAAAGCATGCCGATACATAAATCAATAGCACTGCTGATTTGATTCACCTTGTCAAAGAGCATGATTCATTCCTGCCTGTGAGACTGAGGTCTGCATCCATGAATGGAGAGTATAGAGTTCTCCTCAAATAACCAGCCATCCAGAAGCTTCGAGTGACAGTTTAAATATACAGGGATATTCTCAAACAAACTCGCATGCCAAGGGCAACAGCTTTTAATTATTTATGTATTTTTTCAGATTTCCTGTATATTTATAGATATGTTAAAACCTGTAGGCTGGATAATAAGCTTGTGTGTGTGTGGAGACCCATTAATCCATCCATCCATCCATTCTGATGTTAAATTATTATTATTATTATTATTAAAATGATGCCATTGTTAATCTAATATTAAAAGTATTAATAATAACTGATTATTTTATACTAATAATACTTTATTTTAGAATTGTGTTCTATAATTTATAAATGATAAAAAAAAAAATTAAAAAATATTATTGTTGTTGTTGTTGAGGGTGAAGATGATGAGAGATAACACATTTAAATCACATTTCTAATATATTACAATATTACTTTTAAATCCTTCGATGAATGTAGTAGTAGTAGTAGTAGTAGTAGTAATTATTATTGATAATTATTAAATTATTTAATAATAATAATAATAATTTAAAATGATATTGTTCTATTAATATATTCTAACTTAATGATGATGATAAAAATCATAACCATATTAAAATAATTCCAAAATTCTAAAATATTATTTAAATGTTAACCAATTTAAAATTTTATAAGTATATAGTAGTGTTTTCTTACTAAACATAATATCTATATATCTATCTATCTATCTATCTATCTATATATATATATATATATATATATTGTATTTAGTAGTAGTAGTAGCTGAAGCTAAAATGATGTGTACTTGTGAATCTCTCTGAAACTGTGAACCTTTTCTGCACATACAGTATAAGAGCGTGTATGCAGTTATTAATACATGTGACTGTTTCATTGTGGTAGAACTCAAAAAGTGTGTGATTTAAATTTTGTCTCTCTCTTATGCTATCAATAAAAATACCAAGAATATTTAAAGACTGTAGCTGACCCTGAGAAAGACCCTGAGATTTTTACTATAGCACTGGTTGTTGTTCTCATTCCACACACAATTTGTGATAACATTGTGATTTTTTTTTTTATTGTTGTTCTTATTGCATAATGTCTGTTATGTTATTGAAGGAGAGAAATAGTTTCCACCCTGACGAATGAAATCGACTCCAGAGATGGTACATTCCGTGGCATTGGCATGTTTCTGACTGAGCGGTCTGAACCATCATTTCAAAAATGAACTTTGAAAAGACTTAATTAGCTGAAAATATATCACTTCCACATTCAATAGTGTTCTATGATATAAAACACTGGGAAAAAATATTTACTTAACATGCTAATTTTATAATGTAAATTATTTATGAATGTGGTTTTAAATCACTACCATTGAATCTTTTGTTGACAGTTCAAACCTCAAGTTGGCATGATTTTTCCATGCCTTCCCACCTTTCTGAGCCTGAGAAAACTCTGACTGAATGAAATCTCCACAACATTATCATCAGTATGAGTTTGTAAAGGCAGAGAACATCTATCTATCTATCTATCTATCTATCTATCTATCTATCTATCTATCTATCTATCTCATCATTCATTCGTTCATTATATTGTTCTATATTTTATTCTGTCTATCTGTCTATCTGTGTCTATCTATCTATCTATCTATCTATCGTTCGTTCGTTCGTTCGTACGTTCATTATATTGTTCTATCTTTTATTCTATCTATCTATCGTTTGTTCGTTTGTTTATATTGTTCTATCTTTTATTCTATCTATCTGTCTATCTATTGTTCGTTAGTTCATTATATTGTCCTATCCTTTATTCTATCTATCTATCTATCTATCTATCTATCTATCTATCGTTCGTTCGTTCGTTCGTTCGTTCGTTCGTTATATTGTTCTGTTTTATTCTATCTATCTATCTATCTATCTATCTATCTATCTATCTATCTATCTATCGTTCGTTCGTACGTACGTACGTACGTTCATTATATTGTTCTATCTTTTATTCTATCTATCTATCTATCTATCGTTCGTTCGTACGTACGTACGTACGTTCATTATATTGTTCTATCTTTTATTCTATCTATCTATCTATCTATCTACCTATCTCATCATTCATTCGTTCATTATATTGTTCTATCTTTTATTCTATCTATCTATCTATCGTTTGTTCGTTTGTTTATATTGTTCTATCTTTTATTCTATCTATCTATCTATTGTTCGTTAGTTCATTATATTGTCCTATCCTTTATTCTATCTATCTATCTATCTATCTATCTATCTATCTATCTATCTATCTATCTATCTATCTATCTGTCATTCGTTCGTTCGTTCGTTATATTGTTCTATCTTTTATTCTGTCTGTCTGTCTATCTATCTATCTATCTATCTATCTATCTATCTATCTATCTATCTATCTATCTATCGTTCGTTCGTTCGTTCGTTATATTGTCCTATCCTTTATTCTATCTATCTATCTATCTATCTATCTATCTATCTATCTATCTATCTATCTACCTACCTACCTATCTCATCATTCATTCGTTCGTTATATTGTTCTATATTTTATTCTGTCTATCTGTCTGTCTGTCTATCTATCTATCTATCTATCTATCTATCTATCTATCTATCTATCGTTCGTTCGTTCGTTCGTTCGTACGTTCATTATATTGTTCTATCTTTTATTCTATCTATCGTTCGTTCGTTTGTTTATATTGTTCTATCTTTTATTCTATCTATCTGTCTGTCTATCTATTGTTCGTTAGTTCATTATATTGTCCTATCCTTTATTCTATCTATCTATCTATCTATCTATCTATCTATCTATCTATCGTTCGTTCGTTCGTTCGTTCGTTCGTTATATTGTTCTGTTTTATTCTATCTATCTATCTATCTGTCTATCTATCTATCTATCTGTCTGTCATTCGTTCGTTCGTTCGGTCGTTCGTTATATTGTTCCATCTTTTATTCTGTCTATCTATCTATCTATCTATCTATCTATCTATCTATCTATCGTTCGTTCGTTCGTTCGTTCATTATATTGTCCTATCCTTTATTCTATCTATCTATCTATCTATCTATCTATCTATCTATCTACCTACCTACCTACCTACCTACCTATCTATCTCATCATTCATTCGTTCGTTATATTGTTCTATATTTTATTCTGTCTATCTGTGTCTGTCTGTCTGTCTGTCTATCTATCTATCTATCTATCTATCTATCTATCTATCGTTCGTTCATTCGTTCGTACGTTCATTATATTGTTCTATCTTTTATTCTATCTATCTATCGTTCGTTCGTTTGTTTATATTGTTCTATCTTTTATTCTATCTATCTGTCTGTCTGTCTATCTATTGTTCGTTAGTTCATTATATTGTCCTATCCTTTATTCTATCTATCTATCTATCTATCTATCTATCTATCTATCTATCTATCTATCGTTCGTTCGTTCGTTCGTTATATTGTTCTGTTTTATTCTATCTATCTATCTATCTATCTATCTATCTATCTATCTATCGTTCGTTCGTTTGTTCGGTCGTTCGTTATATTGTTCTATCTTTTATTCTGTCTATCTATCTATCTATCTATCTATCTATCTATCTATCTATCGTTCGTTCGTTCGTTCGTTCATTATATTGTCCTATCCTTTATTCTATCTATCTATCTATCTATCTATCTATCTATCTATCTATCTATCGTTCGTTCGTTCGTTCGTTCGTTCATTATATTGTCCTATCCTTTATTCTATCTATCTATCTATCTATCTATCTATCTATCTATCTATCTATCTATCTATCATCTATCTCTCTGTCTGTCTGTCTGTCTGTCACCAATCTTATTTATCTTTGCATTCTTGAATTCTAACTGTCTGTTTGTCTGTGCATCTTGTTTGTCCGTCTGTCCTTCAGGCAGCTCCTTACTTATCCAGAGCTGACTGCTTTCTAAATTTGGCATTAATTGTAGTAGCAGTTAGAATATGTGCTTCAAACTTTAATTACTCCAATTTTAGATAAATTCCTGTATTGACATACTGATCAGAGGTGCAATTAATTGCATTTTTTGTCATTATTTTTTGTTTATAATTAATTACACAAAATGAACCTGTTAAATTGATGACTATATAAAACAACCTCTTGTTCGCCAGCTAATTAGACTTAGCTTATCATCTCTAGATTCTGTAAACCAACAGAAAGCAGACATGTTTTATTACCCAAAGAAGTCAGGGCCTCAGTCTGCTGTAATTGTCAAAGCATCCATCATCGACTAGACCCAGAAAGACGTGCACACCCAACTCCTAATATGTAGGTAGCCTTACGGACAGTAATGGCCCTTGACAGAGGGACACTGTCTCTCACCATAAGGAATGCTGTGTTCAATATGGAGAGAGGCCTCTGAGAGCGTCTCCTGTCAATCAAACTAGTCACGGAGCGATCAAAGTGCAGTCAAGTACTTACGCAATGGCCTTTTCCCCCCTTCTTTTAGAAAAGACGTGCTGTCTTGCTCCCGTCATGGATCTATTGAGTACATACGCTCGTAGGAGAGCGCGATGACTGACATGCCTGACAAAGACCTCCCTGCCTGTCACATCAGGAGGTCATGTCTGTTAGTACGATAGACGTGACTACTGGAAATATCATTTTGTATAAATTTGGAGAGGTTATAAAATAACTAAAGAAGAGTAAATGAAATGTGCTATTTTAAGAATATGAAGATAAATATCTAACTGCGGGTCAACACAAAATTGAAACTTTTGAAACAAAATTGACCATATTTACATCCTTAATAAACGTTTTTGGCCTTATTGAGCACAGTTCATCAAAAATGTTTGTCTTTGGAACTTGCATCACTACTGAAACAACCTTGGGGCCACGATTTAAAAAAAAAAAAAACCTAACTGAAACACCTATTATTAATAATAATAATAATAATAATAATAATAATAATATTTGTTACTAAATAAAAAAAAAAAAAATTAATAAAAATTAAATTAATAAAAATTAAAAATAAAAAAATAAATAAAATGTTGAACAATGCATGTATTTTATTTTATTTTATTTTACAGTTGGAAAACCAAACTGTTAAAGCATCAAGCTTTTATTTTGGTGTAAACACCAGTTGGCCCTTAAAGTTCATATGCGCTTCTTATTACAAGTTTGGGAAGATGGCCGGCAATGTTGCATTTACATGAGGAAATAACCCACTCTTAGCTGCTGAAAACAATGGATTGTGAGCTGATCGCGTGTGAAACACAGTACCTCGCTTCATTCTGAAAGATGCAATGCATATGTTTAGTTAATTAAATCGCCTCTTTCACAAATAGTTTTTGTGGTTGTGGCAAACAATATCATGCAGCATATTTAAAAGAGGGATGTTCTGTATATCCCGCTGCAACCCGTTGTCATGGTGCTTTTCTTGTTGAAACATCTTATTCTCTTAGCTTGAGTGTTTTGCGGTGTTAAAATTCACCACCAAACATTCAGAAATCCTGTTGTCTGAATAATAATTTCAAACTTTTAGCACTGTTACCAAGTTTTATGTGGCTTGTGGAAGTTTTATGGCTGTGCAATTTATGGTTTTGTGTCAGAGCAGGGCAACAGCAGAACGTCCCTGCTGAGACGATATCTTCTGCCAGTTGTTTTGGTTGATCAACTCATTTAGAAAGAGCTAAACAGACACTCAACAGTTTGTTTTGGTTCTCAAAGTCACTAGAGTAGGCCAAATTTCAACCGCTAAAAGAGAAAATATGACTTTTTTTGTTAGTTTGATGGACATATTTTGTAATTTTATTTATTGCTTACTCTCCCCTCTGTCTGCTGGTAATGTTCCTCTTTTGTCCCAATTAACTTATATTTCTGTTTATACAGAATGGAACAGTGTGTGATAACATCGTAACTGTGTGCACGGGAGTCCAAATGACCACAGAGTCTAACTTCAGGCAGGATCAGAACAAAGGAAAAGTTTAGAAGTCTACCCAAGCTGCCCGTTTGAGGATGGAATCAGCCAAACCAGGCCAGATTGTGTTACTTTTGAAAACATTTCACCATCTTTTTCCATCCTCAAAATATGGATAAAACTGTGAAATGATGATTAGTTGTTCTACGTGTGTGACAGAGAGCGAGCGTGTTTGTGTATGTGTGTGTTCGCATATTTTACAGGGGCCTTCAATCCATTAGAATTTCAGTCTGCGCTGAATTATTACCATAATAACACTGGCCTTTCACACACCACATTTCACCAGTTTGGCAATCTGTCGTTAAACGCTCCTCAGCTCATGGACTTTTAATCATCAACCTCACACATCGTTAGCACATTATTGTCAGGACATGTTACCATTTTAATTTAGGTAGGTCAGTTTCAGCTGTGAGGCCCAAAATGGGGGGTGCAGGTTAACAGGTTAATGAATGAATGGGGTCTAACATTCTTATTTTCTTTATCTGTCTTTGCTGTCAGCTGTTTGTGGCTTGCAGTTATAGCCTATGGCTCGCTCTTCTGGCCTGGTGTTCTTTTTGCTCCTTGTTTCAATTAATTTCTATTTTATTTTGGACTTTCCATTTTTCTCTGTGGGCCCCAATATTATGTTGAATTATATAATATCCCACTGTTCCATGCTGCAATTGGAAGCCGTAAAATCTATCTTATGAAGGCAGTTTTATAACGAGGCTAATCTTTAAAGTGAGCCATAAACCAAACCAGATTCAACAACAAACCCCCCCGAGACAGACTGCCCCTGTCAACAACACATAAACATAAAAACAGATACGCAAAAACATACGTGTCCATACGGAAATGCTTTACTCTCATTAGCTCACAGTATGTGTGTGTGTGTGTGTGTTTGCTTTCTTTATAGACTTTCAATTAGTTTGCGAGTTTTATGAACTCTGTTATTCCAGGCTGTTCAGTATGTCTGCCATTTCTACAGTACATAAGATTTGTGTTTCGTGGTGGTCCAGGCTATTTTCCCACTTGATTGTAATAAAGACTTTCTCAGATTTGACAGAAAGGAGCATTAACCCTGTCTTTCCTTATCTCTGGAGTGAATTATGGTACATACTCAGTCAAAATATATTTGGCCTCTTTGTTTTTCCTCTCCATTGCTTTCCGGAAGAACATCATGTACTCTGTGTTTACTTGAAATCTTCACATATTTGTTGTGGAAGATACTTCATTTGGTTCAGCATACCACTTAATAAAGCCTCTATTTAACATATTAATTTTGACCGTCCATCCTGCGGCGTTCTGTTGATGGAAACTTTTGGGTTCTAGTGGTTTTGTTGCGTCAGTGTCAGTTAACTTGCTTTTATTTTTTTCTTTCCCCTCATATTAGCTGGCCTAAAAGTATAACATTTCTGGTTGAAATGGTTGCGTGTGTGAGTGTAAATGTGCCAGCCGTATTTGACACTGACATTTATTAGAAGGGTTAATGTGCTGGAAATTAACTGCCCACGAAGAGACGTTGTTAGCACCCATTTACTGCACTAAAATCTACTTTGACTTTTCCATCTCAAGGCAAGCAGAAAAAATGTTGCATTCTATCTGCAATGGTGACTGTTTCTGTGCTGACTGGATAACAATGAGTGGTTGAATTTTGAGGGTTTTTCTTAAAGAAACTTTAAAGGTGGCCATCATTTAATCACCCTCATTACTTTTAAAACCAACAACAGTTTTTGTTTCTTCAGTGGAACACAAAAGGAGATAGAAGTGAATGGTGACCAATGGCTGTCAAGCAAGATTTTCTGTAAAGAATGAAAATTTTGTCAAAAGTTTGTCGTTCCAAACAGTTAATGATGTTTTGAAGAATGTTGAACCATATAATGAAAGTCAAAACAACATTGGACCACGTTGACTGCCATTGTATAACCAAAACCCCCTCATTCTTCAAAATGACATGAGGGTGAGTAAATGATGACAGAAATGTAATTTTAAAGTCAACTATCACTTTAATATTGAGCATTTTTAATGAAGGCAGCAACCAGCACTGATAAACTTTTTTTTTTCTTAGTGGCAAATTAATAGTCAGTAAACACCGCAGGTGTCATGATGGCCACAGGCACGGAGGTGCAGCTTTGAGTTATGAGCTGAGTTATGACTGAAAATAACCTAGCCTGCATTGATTTCACAGTAAAATTCACAGTATTCACAGTACACAGCATTTTATTGTAAGAAATTACTGTTAAACCTTGTAAAATCCCAGCAATTTTTACAGTGCCTAAAGTGTGCACTTAGCTTTAAAGTCTTTCACAGCATTAATGGCCTTCTCTGACACCTTTACGAGAGATACACTTTCACACAAGCTGGAAAACAGTTCAGTTTTCAGGAGCTGTGAACATCACATTTGAAAACCACTGTCATTTTCCCACAATGCCCCAAACAAACAGGAATGTCCTGGTGTCTGACAGCATGCTTAGCGTGAGTAATGTTAAGAGCTTTAGAGACCCAGTCGTGCTCTGTCTCCCCTGCTCTTGAAAGCCCGTAAAGCCCACAGCCACCAATGTTCTCTCCATGTACTTAACAGATCAGTCTTGTTCCTGCCAATTATTCAGCCGCAGAACTGCATTCAAGCCAAACTAAAACACAACAGTCAACACTGCGCTTCTGCTTCCCTTCAGACTTAAAGGAATAGTTTAAAAAATGAAATTTCTGTTATTATTAACTCACTCTTGTGCCGTCCCAAACCCAAATGCTGTTATTTTTCTGTAGAGCACAAAGGAAAACTTTGTCAAAAGAATCTTCACCAGGGCTTTTCCATACAATGATAATTCACTGCAGCCACAGCTGTTAAGTCCCAAAAATACAGAAAGCACCATAAAAGCACCATATTTCTGAGTATCCTCCCCTTTAGTGAGCTGTTAACTTAAGAACAGTGAGTTAGTTGAACTTGTGAACTGGATCAGTGATTAAGATCAGTGATTAATCTGGTTAATCAGATGTACAAATCTGACTCAGAGATTCATTTGTGTTCATAGGTCAAACTGATTTGTTCATAGATTTGACTTGAGGTCTCAACTGAGTATCATATGATGACAAATGATGACTTAAGATGACAAAAAAGCACCACAATAGTGGTCTGTACAATTCATGGAGTATATTCCACATCTTCTAAAGTCATACAATAGTTTTGTGCAAGAAACAGAGCAAAATTAAAGTTGTTATTTTGGAAAATATTCCCCTCCACTGTTTACTTATGAGCTGAATCATTGATTCAGTTAGTAGAACTTGTGAACTTCATCATTGGATCAGTGATTAACCTGTTTAATCAAATGTACTGATCTGACTTAGGGATTTTTTTTTTGTGTTCATGGATCAAACTGATCCTGATCCAAAAAGGCACCACAAAAGTGATCTATGCATCTTGTGCAATGCATTCTACATCTTCTGAAGTCATACAATAGGTTTGTGTGAGAATAAGACCAAAATTAAAGTTATTTCTAAGAAATCTCCCCTTTAATGAACCGTTAACTTAAGAATCAGATTATTGCATTGATGAGTTGAACTTGTTCAATTCAGGGATTGGATTGATTGATTTGTTCATTGATCAAAGTGGTTATTTCACAGATAGGACTGATTCATTCATGAGTTCAGCTGACTCTGTGAACTTGTCAGTGACCTAAATCTTGTCAAAAAAGCACCCCAAAATTGGTAAATATATCCTGTGCACTGTATTTCACATCTTCTGAAGGCATGCAATAGCTTGTGCGTGAAACAGACCAAAATTAAAGTCATTATTTCTGAAAATGTTCCCCTCCACTGTTTTCTTGAGAACTGAATCATTGATTCAATGAGTAGAACTTGTAAACTGGATCAGTGATTAACCTGTTTAATCAGATTTACAAATCTAACTTTGAGATTTATTTGTGTTCCTGGATCAAATTGATTCATTCACAAATTGGTCAATGACCAATCTTCTGATGACCAAAATTCAAGTCTGTATTTCTGAGAATCTTCCCCTTCAGTGAGCTGATAACTTGTGAACAAATAACACTAAACAAATCATTCTTTTGAGCCATTTCTTTTCAAAGAACCTTGTTAATTCAATTCATAAATATGATTCAGTGGGTCATTCCTGTATTAGACTGATTCGTTCACAGATTGGACTGATTCATTCATGAATCTTAGTTCAACTAACTCAATGAACTGAATTAATTTTCAGTCTGGTTTTTACTAGGGGGTGACCCAGAATAGTTGAAGATTCTATGCTTCAATAAGAGGAGCCTGATTCGACTACCAATTTCACAGTTGGATATTTGCAGTGGTGTTATGATCATGCCATTTTGGCCATGATGGTGGTGCTCAATGTCTGATTTCACCTAGAACTATGACTTTTCTTCCCAATAAGTTAATATACAGCCTATTATAATAATGCTGCCAATAAGAATCTAAAAAGAAGGAAGCTTTTCAAGCTTGTGAATCCCAAAACTTAATGAGATCGTGATGAACTAAGACGATTATAAAGGCAAGTGCTCTTTGTGTGCTTTCTAGGCTATATAGCCTATAATCCATTCAGAATTTTTATAGAACTTATTTTTTGGCCACATACACGCTGCAAAGTTTCAGGAATCACATCTGCATATTTACGCGGGATTCACACTCGAAAGAGCAATGGAACGGGACAAAAATATACGTGAAAATGTATGGGAATTGAGGCTAGAGCCCACTCTCTGAATAACCCTCAGTATTTAATTCTGGAACCAGGCCTGGATAAAACTAGCTGTGTTTGAGCAGTTTTCACAGCAGCTTATATTAAAGGGATAGTTCACTTTGAAATTAAAATTTGATATCTATCATCTTACCCCAAGGGCATCCAAGATGTATGTGTCTTTTTTTTCTTCAGTAGATCCAATTTTGATATTTTTAGGTCAAACCGTTCTAGTCTGTCAGTCATATAATGGCAGGTATAGGTCACTGTCTCTATAAGAGGGAAAAAGAACATGCACAGAGAAGTCCAAATTAAACAATTCCCCATCGTAACTACACATTGACGGCCTAAGACACGAAACGAGCGGTTTGTGCGGTTTATCTCTCGCGCGTATACGTCACTCATTGTTTACACAGAATTTGAGATTGTAGGTAAGACGTCAAAATCGTCTTCCATTGCGATGTCCTGTACGTCTAAATATATTTTAGATCTTCACAGTGAAAGGTAACACTTCAGAAATCTCTGTGTAAACAATGAGTGACGTATACGAGCGAGAGATCACTTCCAGCGCTTTCCGGCGCTTGCGCAGACTAAGCCAGAGCGCGCGCGCACACGTCACACACCGGATGCGTGCGCGCACTCAGATCACTTGGACATGGTTGTGTACAAGAGGTAAAAAACGATATAAATACTGTTCGTTTTCTCACACAAACCGCTCGTTTCGTGTCTTAGGCCATCAGTGTGTGTAGTTACGATGGGGAATTGTTTAATTTGGACTTCTCTGTGCATGTTCTTTTCCCTCTTATAGAGACAGTGACCTATACCTGCCATTATATGACTGGATTAGACTAGAACAGTTTGACCTAAAAATATCAAAATTGGATCTACTGAAGAAAAAAAGACACCTACATCTTGGATGCCCTTGGGGTAAGCTGATAGATATCAAATTTTAATTTCAAAGTGAACTATCCCTTTAAGGCAATCGCATTGAGTTTTATGTGGCAGTAGGCTTTGCCTACAAAGTCAGAAAAAGTAGCAGGATATTTGTTAAAGGCAGGGTATACAATTTTTCAAAAACGTTTTAGAAAATGTAGTCGGGCCGAGTAACAAAACAAACGTGTAGCCAATCAGCAGTAAGGGGTGTGTCTACTCGTGATGTGGAGGAAAGAGCGTTCAGTGAACAGCCGAGCCTAGCGACAGAAAGATAGAGATGGTGGATAAAAAACAAAAAGAGGAAAATGACTGCGGAACGATAAGGCAAGAAGTAGGACCCGTGTAAATATCGGATCAGCTTTCCAGCGCTGGAGAGAACTCAAGGAGCGGAAGGCCTGCGATCGGACGCCGAGGTTGCTTTTCTTCTCGATAGGTGAGTAACACCGTTTCTACACCGGGCAACAGCTGTGCCCGTCTACACTGGACACGTGTATTTCAGCTGAGAATGTAGTTGTTTAAAACTCAAATCTGCGGTTTATTTATAAAAACAGCGCCTATTTGAAAATGTGCTTCTCCGATTTCGGAGACGTGAGCTCCACGCGTTCACCGGGCGCTCAGTGCTCATGTATCCCGACGAGAGGAGCATAACCTCGGCTAGTCCTTCTGACATTTGGCTCTGATGCCTCTGTAGTAGTTAAACATAAGATATAATTCATTTGGGGTAAATCTAACAGGTAATCTTTGGTCTTTATTCTATTGTTCTATTAATATGTTTAAATGAAAATGAAAAGAGGCAGTGGTGTTTGATATATTTCGTCTGTAAATACAGTGAGGAAGATTGCAGCAGCCAAGGCGAGCTGACTGACGTTATCAAGTACGCTGCTCTTTGCAGAATTACTGGACTTACGTCGTTCCGTCCGCGGGAGTTCACACTCCCAAGTCTAACTTGTGAAGTCCGAACTACCGAGGATGCAAGTCCGAAATTTGTGTACTTGGTCTTGAGAAGTGCGCGCAAACCTAACGTTACGTCACCAGACCATTTGCCTAATCCTCTCGGTACTTTTGACCACGATGGAAACGCAGACAGCAACAGGTCTGGGGGAAAAAAAGTTCCTGGGACATATTGTTCAGGTACTTTCGGTGGAAAAGCGCTTATGTTTCACAGAACTAATCGTTGCTCACAGTGTAGGCTACATATATGTGGGGCAGATCTATCAAAATAGGGGCGAGACCCTTTTGGTGTAGGGGCGTGTTTGTTTTGGTGATTTCAAATATCAACATTGGCTTCCAGAAATTGCTTACCCTGCCTTTAATTTCCTCCGTGAAAATCATTATACAGTTTGAGTAAACATGTACACGGGCTTCTTCGAATACTCCTTGCATCAGTTGATTTCATCTTCTGTGGATTATTTGGTTTTATTTAGTGCAAATCTCCGGTTTCATCAGCTCTGATGTTATGATATCATGATAAACAACATGATATGCAGCTGGCTAATGTTAACTATTTTTTAATCAAAACATAAAACATTATTTACCCCGTTTGCATCTGCGAGGCGTCCGTTACACATTTTCCCTGTGTCTTAATGTCGGTATTTATGACTGTTGAATGTCTGACTACTTGGCTCTTGGTATTGTATTTTGCCCTCCACGCCCAAACATATGATACGGCTGTCAGTCGACTATTGGCAAGATTCGACAATTCTGATTCTACTATGTTAATCCTTAGTTGGGGACACCCCTAGTTTTCACACAATCATTATCATAGGACTTCAGAAGACTTTGCATATAACGTACAGATCATATGGACCACTTTTTGTACTTTCTTAGTGTTTTTAGTCAGTTTTGAAACTTAACATTCATGGTCACTGTTTAGTGTATGTAAGGAATTCTTTAAAATATCCTCATTTGTTTTTGTTCCACAAGTCACACGGGTTTGGAAAAGCTTGAAGGTTGAGTAAATGATGGCAGAATTGTCTTTTTTCTTGGGTGAACTATCCCTTTAAGTATACTTAACTGTGTTATGGCATAAAGCATTCATGCCTGCAGCCATTTTTTGGAGGCTCATTTTCCTGAGCTTGGACAGAAGCTAATTAAAGACATCAATTTAGCAGCAGGAGCCAAATCTGAAGATCTTAACACCACCAAGCTGCAAGACGCCACAGGGTTGACAGAGCTTATAATGTCAATTTCGCTAAAAAGCCCCATTATGTGTGATTGTAATTGAGATGTTATTTAAGTCGAATGAATGTGTGACTTTTGCCTTCTTAAACTCTGTTTGGCTGGTCGGGGTAGGCGGTGAGTTGATTGATGACTTGCAATAAATCTCTGATGTTTCCCCAACTTACAGGCTCACACGTCTATGACCTCATCAGCACTGTGAGCTTTCACACTGAATGTGGCAAACTCAGGCCATGCATTTAATCTCATGATATCGGCTCCCCCACAGCTGTTTCACTCCGGGAGCTCCGCCACACACTTCATATCCCCCTGAGCACACTTAAAAACTCACAGTCTCTTATTTTTTTAGTAGGGAATCTGGAAAGGTGGCACAGATAAATTGTTTATGAAAAATTAAATAAAAATTAGGTCCTTTAGGGGTGGTACCTTATGAGTCATAGGGCTGTGACTGTTTTTCCCCACCTAATTATCCCCTTGACATCTATAGAAAGCAACAGCAGATGCAAGTTTACCTTCAGTCCATCATTCCTACACTCATTTACACACCATTACAGCCCTGAATCTGTCAGTTCAGATGTACTGTATGAATCTTCTGTGAAGCCATTGAACAGACCCTCTGGGCTGTGCGCTCCACTGTAAATTTTTGCGTTGTGTAAGCATTGTTAACAAATGTTGTTTAACGTGCCAAATGACACCTGGTGTACAGGCAGAAACAAGAATTTTGTGACATGTTTCACAAATTATCAGTTTTGCATGCAGTAAAATTGAATTGAGAATTGACAGAATTGAGTTAAATGGCAAAGACCTGATGTAAAGATGTAAAATCCCAAAAGCACCAAAAAGTATGATTTGCAGTACAAGAAAAAATATAAACATTAAATGAAGCTAATAACAACAACATCAACAACAACAATAATAATAATAATAATAATAATAATAATAACGATAACAATAATAATAATAATAATAATAATTATGCAACTGCATTCAAGCCAAACTAATACACAACAGTCTAATAATAATAATAATAATAATAATTATTATTATTATAATTTTAATACATTTTAAATGTAAACTTTAAATAAAAAATAAATGCTTATAAATGTCTCATTATTTTATTTTATTAACAACAACATTATTATTATTATTATTATTATTAATAATAGTAATGAGACATTTATAAGCATTTGCTGTTATTTAAAGTTTAAATGTAAAGCTGTCACTATTATTAGTATAATAATAATAATAATAATAATAATGAGCCATTTTTAAGCATTTATTACTATATAAAGTTTACATTTAAAGTTCTTACTATTATTAATATACTGTTATTGTATAGTAGTAGTAGTAGTAGTAAATAATAATAATAATAATAATAATAATAATAATGAACCATTTATAAGCATGTATTATTTATTTATTATTTATGTATTAAATTTAAATATAAAATTATTACTATTATTAGTATACTATTATTTAATAGTTATAATAGTAATAATAATAATAATGGAATATGTATAAGCATTTATTTAAAATGTATCTAAATTTAATTAAAAAGATTAAAAATCTATAATTACTAGTATTATTATTACATTTATTTAGCAGTTGTTTAATAATAATAATAGTAATAATAATAATAATATTAGTAGTAGTAGTAGTAGTAGTAGTAGTAGTAGTAATAATAATAATAATAATAATAATGAAAAAACATATTAGTGATTATTATTTTAAATATTTAAATGTAACATGAGTACATTTGAAAATAAATGATAATGATATTTATTTTAAGAAAATCCATTGAGTGGAAAAGGGGTTAGCCTAAAATGAAATATTTGGGGTTTAAATGTTATTTATAATATACTACAAATAATACAAAATATATAGTTAAAATATTATTTGAATGTGCGTAATGTCTTGGCTTGCACACATCTATAGTTATGTGTATATCTCTGGGTAGGGCTGTGTTAATTCAAAGACTATAATGGCTCATTTGTGTGTGTATGTGTGAATATTTGTATATTGTATGACAGTTACAAATCACTGTGGGTTCATGTGATGTCTGTGTTACAATATCAATGTTTGTAGAAGTACAGGTATCTAGGGCTTAAACACATACACACAGTTGTGCCTTATGTATTGTGTGCCTAAAGGCCAAGTTCATAAAGTGTAGTATGTTTTAGAAATTGAAAGCTTAACCCGTACCCTTTAAAGCTCACAGTATGGGAACACGAATCCAGCAGTAGGTGTGGAAAACTGTCCCATCTGTGTGGAGTTACCAACAATCCCCATGTTTATTATGCTGAAACTCAAGCCTGTTTGGAGTGTGGCTTTTTCTGAATTAGGGCCTACAGGATCTATGTTATAATTGGCCGATCCACTTTCCTTTTCCACTGTTTAGATCTCCACACTGAAGGATGAGCTCAGAATCTGTGGTGCGAGTCTGCCATGACGCTACGAAAGTTATAAAAATAGGCCGTACAGGAATCCGTCTCCATATAACTGTTATTTGATACTAAAAGTCAGAGTGTTATGAGAATAGATGATCACTTATAAACTATTTCTCTCAGACACATTGAAACAGCTTTTCAGCTCACATTGTCTAGGTCATTCTGGGCTAGTCCTGCCTACAGTTTTTCATTAAATATGTTTTCTTGTTGACAGAAATCTGTAGTCTGTGCATAGCTTAGCTATATTGTTTGTCTGGGTTCTTTTTTAACTTTAACTTTTTGAGAGCGATTTGAATATTTTAAACAATTAGAGCATTTTACGCCAATCTCTGGACTTTTATATAGATATATCAGCTTCTCATGTTTTTGACTGATTATTCAATCACACTGCAGAAAAGTTTGAAGAAAATCAAAATGCATTTTAAGTGGACTTTTTTTTGACAAGAACATCATTACGGATCATTTGAAACATAGAACTACTGTAAACTTTAACTTAAAACTCTTTTATTCTTTTTTTTTCCATTTCACTTAGTTTAATAATAATAGTAATAATAATACATTTAAATATTTAAAAAAAAATTATTATTCTTATTCTTGCTACTACTGACCAACTTATTGTTTCACTTCATTTTAATAATAATAATAATAATAATAATAATGTAATTACTGTCATTATTGCTAAAAAATGATTTACAACTGTTGTTCATTTAATTTATTTTTTTACATTCAAATGTAAAAATATTATTGTGTAATTATGTACACAATATAACAACAATAATAGTTGTTGTTGCTGTTACATTTAAAATAAAAAATAATGAAATTGTTGTTTCCTGTTTCAACCTGTTTTCAATAATAATAAAAATTGTTTTACATTCAAGTATTACTACATTATTATTATTATTATTATTATTATTATTACTACTACTATTATTATTATTATTGTTGTTATTCCTGTTACTTTCACTACATTTTTAATAATAATAATAATAATAATAAAATAGTAGTAGTAGTTGTTGATTTTGTTACATTTAAACAGTAATAGTTATTTCTTACTAAGTACTAAAATTATTATTTTTTCTTCTAAAAACAACAACAACTGGTGGTGTTTTCATTAAGAAAACAAATGTAAAAATATTGTGTAATAATAACAATAATAATTGTTACATTTAAATATTAATTATATTATTACTATAATTATTACTAATAAATAACAGCTACAGTAGAGTCATTTAATTTGCAGTATACACTATGTAATGCGTAGGTTTCAGTACATAGTAAGCTAGTGTTCCATTTCAAGAACTTTTGACAGCCTCATACATTTTTCTCATTGTCCACTGTCACTCATCCACGTTTTTATTGTGTCCAACTTGTTCCTGGTTTCCACCCTTTGCTAATTGTGAAGGTTTCTGGCTTAGTCCCACAGGGCATCTTGTGGAGTATCCCAGCATTTAGCTTCTTTAATATCCTTGTGCTCTCAGGGCTGTTGGCGAGCTGCTTCATGCTCCTAGGGCAAGCTAATAACAAGCTCTTTGAAGAATAGAACCTCAGTAGCAATTTCAGTCGGGCCAGGGGTGACAGATGTCATGAAAGGGCCATTGTCATCTACAAAGAGAGCTAGATTGAAGTATGGTTGAGATGCACAAGGTCTAGCCTCTCCTTACCTGTATCCCCGGCTACATTCTTTCAGCCTGACGCACTTTCCCTCGCTTTGGCTGATCCAGCAGTCAGCTACACCTGATGTAGCCACTGGCCACAACATTTTGAAGACAAATGGTTCACCTGGAATAGTTGAAATGCTGTTCTCAAGATGTATGAATCTAAATATCCTACTGCAATCCAACACAGCACATCTTTCACCCCTTGGGCTCAAGTCCTGGATGGGACCGATGCATTGCATTGTAGCATGAGTGATACTTGTTTGTCAAAAGAGAAGACAGGTACGGACTTGTGGCACCTCGGGGATGATCAGCGTTTTTGTGGATCCATATTTAAATTGGTCCATAGATCACAAACAGCTACTGTCGAACTGCTTCCACTGTTTGTGGCTTGAAATGGGCAGAATGGTCAACTAGTTGCACAAGAACTGGCTTTTTTGGTGCTAGTAATAATGCAACATCTCAGTGTTGAAACAATAGTTGTAGGAGTAAAATGCGCAAATTAATGGAAATGTATGGTTGAATAAATACAAATACTATATTTTTAAAAGTAAATATAAATACTACACAAAAATGTTGGAACATTGTATTAGTTGTATGATTTGTAATTGTATACATTATGTGTATGATTTAATGGAAACATAGTGTGTCATCGCTTTCTAGCTCTTTCTAGCTTTTAAAATTCAAATGAAATACCTGAAAATATTAGGGAGTTTTAAATCTGAATTGATTTGAATTTCACTGTGAATCAGAACTAATTGAATCGTTCTAAATTTGCAAAAAAAATGCTTTTGAATGAAATCAGAAATCTATGAATCACCTACACTATAAAAAAATATCATATTTATAAATAAATATTATTGGGGTATGTTTTACAAGAAAATGCTATTGCAGTCTTTGTCTAAATGTGTTTAATTCAATGTATTATTTGCCATTTTTTGTAATTATTTGTAAAATTTACTAGAAATTTTAGAGTGATTTTTTTCCCCCCAATGTTTCCATTATTATACATAATCCAAATTTTTACATAGTCTCCATTTTTGTGAGGACTGATAGTTTTGTTCGATTGTGTCTGAAACTTTAAGAAAGCATGTCTTAAAAACCATTAGTTGATTGGAAAACATGTCACTTGGTGCAGTCGTGGCCTAATGGATAGAGAGTTGGATTTGTAATCCGAAGGTCGTGGGTTTGAGTCTCAGGTCTGGCAGGGATTATAGGTGGAGAGAGTGAATAACCAGCACTCTCTCCACCCTCAATACCACGACTGAGGTGAGACCCTTGAGCAAGGCACCGAATCCCCAACTGCTCCCCGGGCGCCGCTGCATTGGCTGCCCACTGCTCCAGGTGTATGTTCACTACTGTGTGTGTATGCACTTGGATGGGTTAAATGCAGAGCACAAATTCCAAGTATGGGTCACCATACTTGGCCACACACCACTTCCCTTTCCCTTTCCCCCATTTTTGCACATCCATGTTTGCAACCTAGCCAGATGTTTCCCGAGCTCCCATCAGCATCAACACACACACCTGTAAAACGAGTGCGTGGAAAAAAAACATGACATCAGATCATGAAAGCAAAGATCTGGAGGTGCATTTACACCAGGGTTACATGCACACACGCTCGGACATGTGGGTTGCTTTGGAAGTCTTCATAGCGTCTGTCCTGGAGACATTGGCTACAACTCCATGAGATGCTTTTGAAAGGAAAGTTGTCACTTGTGAGTCCCATGAGCAGCAACACCAATGATCTGATGCATATCTACATGGTTTCACTGCTCATTCCATCTGTTATCAATGGGTTTTTAATAGACCTCAATGTATATTTAATGAATGTGCTCCATGCAGTCTGGATTTATTTTCACACCCTTCAAGAGCACTGAGATCAAGTCGACAAGGCCTTCAGATGGAGACAGCCTGCCATCATCTTTGTTTTCAGATCTTTCATATCACAAACAAAACACATGGCTTCAAAAAACTCCACTTGGCCTGTATCTGATGACTCTGGTCGTGAGAACTCGCTCCATGTGTTCAAGAGTTGGAAACACTGAACAGTGAAGTACACTCACGCTTTCTGGAGCTACGATTTCAAGCACGTTGAATACGGCCAGAAATCATTTGATGAATTATAATGATGTGAGACCTTTGGCCAAATGATTTTTCCTAAAAGGTTTCTTGAGGAATAAGTGTTTGAAGCTCTCCTTCAGGTCTTTTGGACTTTGCCCTGAATGGTTTTAAGTTTTGATATTAAGGACAAAAATGGAAATACGACAAGAAATACTTCAGGCTGTTGGATACAAGGATTCCATGTGGATATTGTAAAACGATACAGTTTAGCTAAACATTCTCACTATGGTTTGCAAATACTAAGTCTTCTGTTATTTAGTCTGGTAATGTGTAGTTTGTAACCATTGCTGCAAAAACTTTTGGTGGATGCCCTTATAATAATGATCAGTTTTACCAAACCAGTCTGAAAGGTTTGTTCACTACATTGTAAAAAATTGATTATTTATCAGAGTACATTGTACAAGAAAACACGATTTCATTCTTAAAAATGTCATGTTTAATTCAGTGTGCTTCCATTTTTTGGTAATTGTGAAATTTACTAGCAATTTCTGAGAGATTTATTTATTTTTTTTCACCATTTTTTTTTTCTCAAGTGTAGTTCTCAAGTGAACATCTCAGTCACTCACTGAACCAATACCTGACTCTTACAGACATACATATTTAGCAACTTGCGATATTGAGATATAAATTATATAATGTTGTACAAATTATATTAAAAAAAACAAGCTGATATTAAGTGTATTGGGAGTAATCTTGAGATTTTGCTTATAGAATGAATAAAGTTACAAATAAATTAATTAAAAATTTGTAAATATTAATGAAACATTAAAATATGTGAAACCAATTTTAATATTGTTTATTGTCAATATAAATTATATGTAGGTTCTATATATATATATATATATATATATATTTTTTTTTTTTTTTTTGAGCTGAATCATGGCTGAAGCAAACTGAACACATTGAAGTATAGACACCCTTATTAATATTACTTAAAATATACAGTTTTAATTAATATTCATTTTAAAAATCATCATAAATGACAATGTTCCTACATGTGGCTTGGAAAGTTGAACATCTAATATCCTGTACCGGGATATTAGGAACCATATGATAACATAAAAGAGCCACTGAATCAGTTCATTTAAAAACAAACTGTTAAAAAAATTAGCAAAAATGAATCAGACTTCCCATCGCTATTTTTGATTGCAGTGCAGAACCATTTTAAACACCCATCTGTTGTCCAGAACTATATCTCATTCTTTCTTTCCCTTTGTTTTCTGTATGAATTGGCAGTCAACTTTACGTTATGTGATTTTTGACCACGGCCAAATTCTTTTTAACACAACAGATTTTAACCAAGGCAAGTTCTTTTCAGAACAATGGATTTATATATTGCACAAGCTCTATTTAAGCGAAATGGCCAATGAAGGCATGCAAAGCAGCTGTGTAGCAAAGACAGTCAAATGGACTTTAGGGTTTTTAGTTCCTCTGTTTATTTCAGCTTTTCCACAGTGAGCTTCAAGGGTGAATGTTTAGTGGAGTATTGTGCTTGGATATGAGGTGAGAATCGAGCTCTATTGAATTTGCTGACGAACTGTTTGGTTAAAATGTGTCCGGTCCCCATGGTGTAAATGACTGGCAGAGGGGTTGATGGCCTGGCGTGCCTTGTTAGTTCCTCAAGGCGTTAATAGTATTCACGTCGGGCCAGCGGATCACCGTGTGACTGCTTCTGGGCTGCATTTTCAGCAGGATCACCTGGACTTACTCAACACTCCTGTCTGTGGCAAAGATTGTTCTATCATTAAGTTTCAGTGTCAGCCTACCTTATAACACTAGTCTAAATCACTAATCATGATGGGGTCTTTGGGGGCAAACCGCTGTGTCCCTTAACCAAACTGTTATATTTGACCAAACTATACAACCCTCCCACACATTATATATTATATAGGTAGAAAGGTGGAAATATGTTATGTTGTTGTTGTTATGTTCTTAGGGTAATCATACGTATGTCTCTGTGCTTTAGGTTGTGACAGTAGAACACAGCTATTCATTTATTCCCCTCTGAAATTCCGAAAAGCCTTCTGATGTAATTCATCTTGGCGCCAAGTTTTCGGGCCATACCTGCTAAAAGAGCACTGCTGTCAAACCAGGACTTAGCTTAAACCCTTACGTTAGAATATATGTGGGAAAGTCATCATGAAAGTGTACAGAAGCGCTGTGCCTTCCTGAAATAATTTGCTGTCATGTTAGGATTGATGGCCCGCCATCTGCAACAGTTGTTAGTATCTTTGGTGACATAAGAGTCTGTGGGACTGTGTGAGTGATAGAGGGTTTGGGGTGAACATTCACATAAGCATTAAATCCTTAAAGCTTTTAAAGGTTTATTAGCAGAGAACTGATATGCATCTGAAGTCAAGTCCGACCAAGACCAGCAATGCTGCTGCCAAAGTCTTTAAAAAGACACCAAGGAAAAAAAAAAGCAAAGAAAGAGATATAGGAATGTTCACATTGGCATACTGGCATACTACTTGCACTGTTTTTACTGAGCTTGCTTGACAGTATTGATTTGCATTTGTTTTGTTGTTGTTCTTAAAATATTAAGTAAAATTGGTTTGGTATCTGCACCAAGAAGCATCAGATCTTTTAAGACCTGTAAGTTGTGATGTGGAGCCTCCATGGGTTGTATCTGTTGGTCCAGCACATCCCATAGATACTCAATCAGATTGAGATCTGGGGAATTTGGAGGCCAAGGCAACACCTTGATCTCTGTCATGTTCCTCAAACCATTCCTGAACAATTTCTGCAGTGTGGCAGGTGCATTGTCCTGCTGAAGGAGGCCACTGCCATGACGGGGTGTTTGTAGTCTGTAACAATCTCTAGGGTGGTGGTACGTGTCAAAGTAATATCTGCATGAATGCAGGACCCAAGGTTTCCCAATAGAGCATAATATTGCCTCCACTGGCCTGCCTTCTTCCCATAGTGCATCCTGCTGCCATCTCTTCACCAAGTAAACAATGCACACACACCCAGCCATCCATCTGATCTAAAAGAAAAAGTGATTCATCAGACCAGGCAACCTTCTTCCATTGCTCCATGGTCCAGTTCTGATGCTGATAGCCCATTGTAGCCACTTTCGGCAGTGGACGGGTCATCATGGGCACTCTGGCAGGTCTGTGGCTACGCATCCCTATAAGCAGCAAACTGAGATACACTGTGTGTTCTGACACCTTTCTATCATGGCCAGAATTAGGTTTTTCAGCAAGTTTGAGCTACAGTAGCTCTTCTGTGTGATCAGACCAGACGGACCAACCTTCACACCCCAACATGCATCACCGGTTGTCCTTCCTTGCACCACTTTTGGTCGATACTAACCACTGCATATGGGAAACACCCCACAAGACTTGCAGTTTTGAGATGCTTTGACCTAGTCCTTTAGCCATTACTATTTGGCCCTTGTCAGAGTTTCCTTGTCCATGGTGGACAAGGGTCATCATGCACTGTAAAAAGTGACAAGTTGACTTAACTTAAAAAAATTGAGGAAACCTGTTGCCTTAAAATTATTAAGTAAATAATAATAATAAAAAAAAAGTTAAGTGAACTTGACAATTCACTTAACTTATTTTTTTAAATTATTA
>JAFVLL020000585.1:0-37739 GCA_021397915.2 Tor tambroides
TCAGTAATATTCGAGGAAAATGTATTTCCCATAGCAATGTCTCGTTCCCTCATTTCGGGGAACCGAGGTTACGTGAGTAACCGAGAGCGTTTTTCCTTCAGATGATTATTATGATCAGATGAAAGATTATCATAGCAAATAACATAGCACATTCATTCAAATGACTTTGCTGGATCAGATAGGTAGAAAAAATACGGAAGAGCAATTTTATGCAAATATAGGCTATGTATAAAATAGAATTGTTTTTAAAAATAACTAGAAAGAGCAAACTGCAATATCAAACCCTCCTTTAGATTTTAAAAAGGTTTTATGCTGAAAAAAATTAAACATGTTTTACAGGTGTATTGTTCAACACACATTTTAAAATTCATATTTTGTGAACATTTTTCCTAATTTTGAAGAATTGTTATAGAATAATATTGACTGATGTACTCATAGCTTAAAACAGTAGTTTGATTGCAGATATGTTACTGTGGTTCTCCAAAACAGCACATATGCAAATGAAAATGGACAGGTATCCATACACATGATGGTTTCTCCATATGCAGCACATGTTCTTACTTATATTTTTATCAAATGTTTAATTAAGTAAAACCTGAAACTTCTAAGAAATGTTACTATATATCTGTATTGTTTCCTTTTTGTTGTTGTTGTTGAATAGACCCCCTTTTCATATTCCAATGCATTTCCAAAGAAATCGTATATTAATAAAGTGCAATACATTTTTTGTCAAAAGCAATGTTTAACTTGCTTTTTCAATAGTGTTATATAGTTGAACAATATAATTCATAAATCCAGACTGACCAAGCATGATGGGTGAAGATGTTTAAACAAATAAAATGAAACAAACAAACAAACAAAAAAGGGTTTTTGAGACATCTGGAAATTTTTCATAACAAAGTCATCAGTAAAACACAATAAATCTTAATTCATCTTGAAAAAGTGTTGCAGAAGATATTTGGAAAAATCCATCATGCCCCTGCCCCAAATGACATGCATAAATCTTTAAGTGTACTTCATGTTACTACTTTAAACTGAGCATCCTCACGTGGCCAACCATTTACTTTTTGTGTATGTATAATTTTTTTTGTACTTTTTAAGTTGCATGCATGAGAGTTCAACTGCATTGCTGCTGAAGAACAAAAAAAGCATCACAATGCAAGACAGAAGCAGTTTGTTGGTTTATCGTGGAACATCCCTTTAGTGATTGCACTGAAACAGCAAAACATACATTAATACATGATTGTGGAAAAGCAAACATGCATCTAGTGTTACTGATTAAATCCATGAGATCCATGAGGAATTTTCATAATATGTACGCACAACTGAGAATTGGAGCATGTGATACAAAAGAGGTCACCAGCACACCAAAATTGTGACTTACACAAACTTTTTGGAGAAATTCTCATTCTTCAGTACCAGAATTTCCCCCCTACTCTTAAAAATAAAGGTGCTTAAAAGGTTCTTCACAGCAATGCCATAGAAGAACCATTTTTGGTTCCACAAAGAACCATTCAGTCAAAGGTTCTTTAAAGAACCATCTCTTTCTTGCCTTTTTATAATCTGAAGAACCTTCTTTCGCCACAAAGAACCTTTTGTGAAACAGAAAAATTTTTCAGATTTTAAAGGTTCTTTATGGAACCATTTAGACAAAAATGGTTCTTCTATGGCATCATGAAGTACCTTTATTTTTAAGACTGTAAAAAAAAAAAAATACATTTTGGTTTTCAGTTAACATCTAGTCATCATTAAGTATCAGTGAACTTATAAAATCACAGATTATTGCACCCTTGGCCTACGCAACAACTTCATGAAAAACACATTCAGAAAATATATCTAAAACAACAACAATGCATGAAATTAAATTAAAAACCATTCATCAAGTATTTTCTGAAATACAGCTTAAATAATTGTCACTTCTGGTCTAAAGTGGTATATATACATATACACACATTATCAGTCCTCTCAGATCTTATGAAACTGTAGAATTACATGTTTGGCAGTGCAAGTCATCAAGAAAAAAGTTTGCAATAAGATTCTAAGGGTAATGAACACTGACCACATTTGTAATGTCAAGTATATAAGGCTTTCATAAACTCAGTTTCTTAAAAATATATATAAAAATTAAAAAAAAGGGAATTGACAAAAAACAAAACTGCATTTCAAAAGAAAGACTATATTTGGAAGATCTAACATCGGAGGATTTAACACAATGTCCATATCCATTCAGAAAACAGTGAAGTATAGTGTCCTTCACAGGGGTCCTCCATTCACAAACAGCCAGAGCAGAGAGCATAATGCTGCATGCAGGTGGATGATCCACTACATCAAGAGGTACAGACTTCTGTGTGACTGCTGCGCGTTACAATATGAGAAATTTCAAACAGTCTCCTGAAGACGTGATTAGGTCAGTGGTAGACGTGATTAGGACAGTTTCATTAACATGTTTTTAGTTTGTCTCTATTGGTTCATAGTCCAATATTCATTAGGTCAACACAACCCCTTCTATGGGCTGCTGGGATGATTGATGATATCTTGGTAGATGGCATTTGTGGTCGTCTGGCCAAAGATGAAAGCGCCAATCGTAACCATGATGACCCCATAGGCCACCATTCCCTTCCAACTATAGAGAAATAAATAGGTTATCAGTTTTATCATTGAATACGCAAGTCTTTAGGCATTGCTGAATATTGTTTATAAGGACAGTTCACCCAAAAATGATGACAATTTTGTCATCATTTACTCACCCTCATATCATTCCAAACCCATAAGACTTTTTTTTATCCTCGAAACACAAATGAAGATATTTTTAATGAAACCTGAGAGTCCATTCCACCAAAACTGACGCTTCAAAATTTCATAAAGACACTGTAAATTATGGAAGGATTTTCCGGACTATTTTCAAAAGGAATTGCAAATTGTATTTTCAATTGCGTTTTCCACATGTGGGCGCATAAATTGTGACATAATCCAAATGCAATTGCAAATCTTGCATTATCGTTTGCATTTTCGCTTTCGCGAACGCACAGTGACTGCCACATTTCAAATGAAAAAGCAAAGTCCATTTGCAACTGTATTTCCCATGTCTTACGAGCTATGAGCCTGTCATATTTAAATAGCAATATTAATTACCACATTTGCCTTTTCACTTTCTCAGCGTCGTGCATGTAACCTGCCAAAACTCAAATGGAATCGCAAATCCTTTTGCATTTGAATTTCCTATGTCAATCAATGTGAAGGGGCGGGACTATACTAGGGGGCGTGTTTGTGTCGGGAGGTGACGTCACTTTGGTGAAATGGTCTTGAAGGAAAAAAATGTCAAGTTTCATTAAAATATCTTCCTTTGCATTTTGAACATGAACAAATGTACCTTACGGGTTTTAAATGGCATGAGGGTGATTCATTAATGATGATTTTTGGGTGAACTTTCCCTTTAATAAGTCATAAATGAGTTTACCTGGCTGATCTGACATCATGCTCTGAAAGCTTTGCCTGAATCAAGCACAACCCTACAGACAAGCATTAGAAGAATAAATGCGGTCACTGTTTGTAAAAACACGGATGTGATATAAACAAATGATAAATAACAATTTAACTGTAATACCTGGAAAAACAAAAATGAAGCATGCAGCCAAACCACCAATTAGTGAAATGACTCGTCCGATATCAGGAATGAAGAGAGCAAGAATTAATGTGAGACAAAACCAGACGAGTGTCTGCAGTATTCTTCGTCTCCGTTCCCTGGCCACATCTGTCTCCACCTCCTCTCCTTTAAAACGCAACCACAAACCTTCCAGCACTGCCCTAAAGCACAAACAAATGCACATATTTTATTTAGATTTGACTATAAATGTATCTTTCATAGACACACATCTATAGACCACAAAAGCCTGTTACCTTCCACAGAAGTGCAGGATTGGATATGAGGTAACAACACAGATGATGATGAAGGCTCGAGCAATGGCCACCGCAACGTCATCAGATGGATATGACATCAAAACATCCTGGCTTACGCTTGAGCCAAATGACAGGAAGCCACAGACACCTGCGAAGAAAAACAAGCTCAAGCGGTACACAACCAGTTAATTTTAGCATGATCTCTTACCTGCCTGATTTATCATTAGAATAGTTCAGCAAATTCAAGCTCACACACCTGTGCCTGTATACACAAAGAGGCAGATGATCATGCTGGCTGTAACAACTGCCCACCAAGGCCGGATTTCTGGCTTCTTCATGCTGTTGAAAACAGGAACGCTGCTGACATGACACTGGGAAAATGAAAGTGAGGAGAATGATTGAGTTGGCTGTCATTGGCTGAGAAAGATATGCTACTTTTATGAATACTTTCATACAGCAAGGATGCAGCAAATTGATCAAATGTGACATTACAGGCATTTATAATGTCACAAAAGATTTCTATTTCACATGAATGCTGTTCTTTTAAACTTTTTATTCATGAAAGTATCCTGACAAAAAAGAAAAACAACTTTGGATTACAACAGGAAATGTTTCTTGAGCGCCAAATCAGCATACTAGAATGATTTCTGAAGGATCATGTGACACTTAAGACTGGAGTAATGATGCTGAAAATTCAGCTTTGATCACAGCAATAAATTACATTTTAAAATACAGTATATTACAATAGAAAACGGTTATTTTAAATAGTAATAATATTTCACAATATTATAGTTTTATTGTATTTTTGATTAAATAAATAAAATTCAGCTTTGCCATCAAAGGAATAAATTACATTATAAATTGTAAAAATATTTGATTATATTTGTTTTTACTGTATTTTTGAATAAATAAATGCAGCCTTGGTGAGCATAAGAAACTTCCAATCCAAAAATTTTGAATAGTAAAGTTCACACACCTGGAAACCAAAGCAGATTGTGGGCAAGGCATTGAACACATCGGTCCAGGATGCAGGGCTGAAAGAGAACAAATATCACATTATAGTAGTGATCACAATCTCTTCTGTAATATGTAACTCAAATAACTATTTAAAATGTACTTCTGACCTGACTGGGATGATTCCTGGAGAAACGTCTTCGTCGGGCCAGATGTATTTGACGATGATTATGATTGTCACATACCAGGTGCCGATAACACTCAGGGTGCTACAGATGAATCAGTACAAATGTGCATGTATGATTTAACCAGCAAATACTGAGAAACATCTTGGATAATCAAAAGTGCAATTTAAGCAAAAATACTTGCAGCTGTGACAACACTGCACTGCATAAAACAATAACTTAGTTAAACAATATGGATAAAAAAACAAGCCGTTTCTACCTGGCATACTTCTGGAAGCCAATCTCTTTGGGTATGGACAGAGGAAGTATGATCAGCACTGAGGTCAAAGTGATGGTGAACTTACGATCTGTGTACCAGTGCGAACTAATCATTTTCTCTGACTCATGATTTATTGCGCCAATCACTGCAGGAAGAAAGACAGGAAATTAGACTACTCTCTTTAGAGTAGACTATTTTGATATATCTATATATATGTGAACATACTCACGCTTGTCTAACTGATCTCCAATAATAATGAGGAAGGCTATGCAGGTGCCAAACGTGTAAACAGCAATGGCCAGCTCACATATGACACCGAGAACCTTCCCACACACAGCACGAATCACCTCCTGATATGTTGTTTCATTGCTCACCTAAAAAAAATGTGGGATGTAAAGCAATGGATTTCAGCTTTTGTAATTCTGAGGTATTCTATTGTCAAAGTCAATAATCAGTGAGTTTAAAAAAAAAAAAAAACTAGGGCTGTCAAAACATAAAAAAAGTAACTTATATGATGATTCACCTCAAGATTTTTGTAAATAGTGATTTACTACATTGTGCCTTTTTAAAGGAAAGGAAAGAAAATAAATACAGGTGCATCTCAAAAAATTAGAATATCATGAAAAACAAAATTTTTTTTGTAACATTTCAAAAAGTTAAACTTTCATATATATTTTAGATTCATTACATGTAAAGTAAAACATTTCAAAAGTTTTGTTTTAATTCTGATGATTATAGCTTACAGCTCATGAAAGTCAAAATCCAGTATCTCAAAATATTAGAATATTTATATTTGAGTTTCATTAAATGACCATCCCTACAATATAAATTCCGGGTATTTCTTGTTCTTTGATACCACAACATTGGGGAAGACTGCTGACTTGGCAATGGTCCAGAAGACGATCATTGACACCCTCCACAAAGAGGATAAGTCACAGAAGGTCATTACTGAAAGGAGTGGCTGTTCACAGAGTGCTGTATCAAAGCATATTAAATGCAAAGTTGACTGGAAGGAAGAAATTGAGTAGGAAAAGTGCACAAGCAACAGGGATGACCGTGAGCTTGAGGTCCTATCAAGCAAGCCGATTCAAACAGTTGGGAAGAGCTTCACAAGGAGTAGACTGAAGCTGGAGTCAATGCTTCCAAAGTCGCACGCTCAGACATCTTCAGGAAAGGGCTACCAAGCCCATGCCAAACAGAAACATCGTCAGAAGCATCTTACCTGCACTAAGGAGAAAAAGAGCTGAACTGTTGCTCAGTGGTCCAAGTCCTCTTTTCAGATAAGATGATTTGCATTTCATTTGGAAATCAAGGTCTGGAGTCTGAAGGAAGCCTGGAGAGGCACAGAATCCAAGCTGCTTGAAGTCCATTGTGAAGTCTCCGAAGTCATTAATGATTTGGGGTGCTGTGACGTCTGCTGGTGTTGGTCCATTGTGTTTTATCAAGTCCAAAGTCAATGCAGCCGTCTACCAGGAGATTTTGGAGCACTTTATGCTTCCATCTGTTGACAAGCTTTATGGAGATGCTGATTTCCTTTTTCAGCAGGACTTTAGCACTTGCCCACAGTGCCAAAACCACTTCCAAGTGGTTTGCTGACCATGATATTACTGTGCTTGATTGTGCCAACATGCCTGACCTGAACCCCATATGGAATCTATGGGATATTTTCAAGAGAAAGATGAGAAACAGTCTATTCAACAATACAGACGAACTGAAGGCTCAATAGTGCCTCAGCAGTGCCACAGGCTGATCTCTTCCATGCAACACCTCACTGATGCTGGAATTTGTGCTAAAGAAGCCCCAACCAAGGTGCATAAATTGAGTATTGAGTGCATAAATGAACATACTTTAAAGAACTTGAACTTTTTTGGTTTGCAAATCCTTTTTTTGATTGATCTTAGGAAATATTCTAATATTTTGAGACACTAGATTTTTTACTTTAATGAGCTGTAAGCTCTAATCATCAAAATTAAAATAAAAAAACATTTGAAATGTTTTACTTTACATGGAATGAATCTAAAATATATATGAAAGTTTCACTTTTTGAAATAAGTTACAAAAAATGAAGTTTTTCATGATATTCTAATTTTTTGAGATGCCCCTGTACACTACTATTCAAAAGTTTGTGATGGCAAAGTTGAATTTTCAGCAGCCATTACTCCAGTCTTCAGTGTCACATGATCCTTCAGAAATCATTCTAATATTTTTAATTATTATCAATGTTAAAAACATTTGTGCTGCAGGCACGTGCAGAAGGGGGGGCTTTGGGGGCTCGAGCCCCTGCCCTTTTTCAGAATTATTCAAAAGTGGCCCTCTTGGACAAATAGCAATGATATTGTGGTCAATAAAACAAAATGCATTTGAATTCTAATTAACATGACAAGTTGTACAAAACAGTAGGCCTAATTAATCGCTCAAAAGTCGGAAAATTCCTGTTTATTTTTACATGTCAATCAGAGGCGTTTCATGCGCTTTGCTCGACTGACTGATATTCCACAGTCTGTTCGGAAACCGATGCTTTATTGTCTAGCGTTTAGCACTCTCCTAGTGTTAGCTACTGTACCAAGCCATTCTGTGTGTATGTCTAGCTCTGAGTCTGGTTCTGGATTTAGCACTCTCCTAGTGTTAGCTGCCTTACTGAGCCTTCTGTGTTTATGTGTAGCTCTGAGTCTGGTTCTGCGTTTAGCACTCTCCAAGTGTTAGCTGCCTTACCGAGCCATTCTGTGTTCTCTAGTCTAAGTTTAGTTTGTTCTGTTTATAGTCTCGTTTCCTGTTTCCTACCCTTGTATCGTGGATTAACCCTTGTCTTGCCATTGGACCCTGTTTGCACCTCTCTCGGATTTCTGCACGTGTACCTGGATTCTCTCTCTGCCTTGCCCACTTGGATATCGTTTGCCGATCGCCAACCCACGCTTGTTCTAAGGATTACTCTGTGTCGTGCCCATGCCATACCTGTTTGCCATTGTTCGACCCTGCTTATGTTTATGACCACGTCTCTGTCCAAATAAAGCTTTGCACATGGATCCTCACGTCTTGTTCGCCCCGTAACAATCACAGGTTTTCAACATTGCTAATAAATCAGCATTGCATAAAATTCATTAAGTAAATAAAGTAAATTAATAAAGTATATTACAATTTTGATCAAACACAGGCTTGATGACTATAAGTGACTTTTTGCAAAAACATAAAATAGTAATGTATCCAATCTTTTGACCTATAATTTTTTTTTTTTTTTCCCTCATATTGCCCCTTTTTTACATTCGAGCCCCTGCCCCTGAGGAACTCTCTGCACATCCCTGTTGTGCTGCTTAATATTTTTGGAAACTGAGATACATTTTTTTCAGGATTCTTTGATTAATAGAAAATTCAAAACAACAGCATTTATTTAAAATAGAAATCTTTTGTAACAATGTTAAAAATCTTTACTAACGTTTTAACAATTAAATGCTTGCTTGCTGAATTAAAGTTTTAATTTCTTTTTTCTTTTCATTTCAAGTTTTTAAAAAAAGCTTTTGCTTCATGGATGTGGTTTTTCTTTTGTGTTGCAACATTTGTTGTGTTGTATATTTTGTTTTATACTGTTCTTTGTTTGAAATAAAAATAAAACAAAGAGCATATTCTCTTGATGTGTCTGGCACACATATTTGCTTACCTGAGAACAATAAGCCAAGATCACCAGCCCAGTGATGATAAAGACCATCATACACTGTGAAAGATTAAAGTTGAATAAGGCTCATTTGGAATTTCACAACATTTAACTTCAAAGAACAGACACCTCTACTTCAAGTGAACACTGTATGGTTTTGTTTACAATAGTTTGTAAGTGCATCTCACCATTTGAAGGGTCACTCCAGCTGTGACGCCTCCAGCCATGTTAAAAGCAGCAGGAAAATTGAGAAGTCCGGCTCCCAGAGCAGCATTCACCACAATAAACACTGCTCCAAGTGATGACGTCCCTTCCCTTCTGTCATCTGATTGATTAAGTGGTTGGATAGAGTCCACACTGGGGCTCTGCAAGAGCCATGCTCTTTCACCAGCATCCTCACTGTAACCCCAGTCACCCATTTCACTGTTAATCGCCCTGTCTGCCCTCGACATGACGCTGGCTTTTCTCACACACTCTCAGATAAACTTACAAAGACACCATAGGGCAAAAGTAGAGGCAAACACTCTTGTGCTGTCAGTCAGAGCTGCCACCATTGAGGGGGCAAAGGTGCAAAGGCACACCTGGACTAACACACATCCACAGGGTCCATACAGTTACAGAGAGGCTGTCGAGTTTTGTGATCAATGTCGCCTGTGAAAAAAGAGGGAAAAAATATCACATGTCAGTTTTCACAAATTGACAAACAGTTTATCAGCATTATAAAATGACATAGGACAAATTTGAATTCACAGGACATGATTGTATAACTCAGCTGATCAAACAGAAATATCATTTCAATTTAAAATAACTATTTTTTATTTTAATATATTTTAAAATGTAATTTTACTCCAGTCTTCAGTGTCACATGACCATTCAGAAATTATTCTAATATGCTGATTTGGTGCTCAAGCAACATTTCAATGTGGATAAACATAATGACTGTTAAAAAAGTTGTGCTGCATATTTTTATGGAAACCAATTATTTTAAAGTCCAGTTCTCACTATTAAAAAAACCATTAACTACGACTTTTGCCTCAATAAATTCCTAATTTGCTGCTTATTAATAGTTAGTAAGGTAGGTAGAATATGGTCATGCAGAATATGTGCTTTATAAGTACTAATAAACAGCCAATATGCTATTAATAGGCATGCTAATAAACAACTAGTTAATAGTGAGAAATGGTCCCTATACTAAAGAGTTAATTTCTTTCAAAACAATTTTTGAACAGTAGTGTATTTGCTACTGACTTGTCTGAAAAATGTTTTCTCAAATTGACTAAAACGGTTGATCAGCATCATAAAACCACAGTGTGGTTTGAACTTTAGGACACGGCTGGAGTCACGGGACACGATTGTATTTCTCAGCCGACCAGTAAGCAGAAATTTCAGACAAGTGATGAGGAAATGAAATATGCTGTCTACAGGAGAAAGAATGCAGCATTGTCTGAACCTTATCTTTAGAGTAGCTCGATTCAAACCTGATCAATAGTATATTGAGTATAGAATATTTCTTGAAATTTCTATCCTAAATGTCCTAGGACGCAAAGAAGACAGTGGTAGAAGTTTATGTCAACATTATAGCAGTGACATTACCACAATGTAATGGGATTATCCTTAACTCTCATGCTCACTAACAATGAATAAACTCAAGATTCAATCAAGACATCAGGCCAAGACTAGGCAACTGACACCGTCATGATCAAGACTTGTTTCATTCATTACTATCATATGCTCTATATTCACTGCTCTAGAGGGTAAACAAATCAGAAAGGCACGAACCATGCCATGACGAACCCCGAAGAATCACATGACTCACATAGCAACACTGCATTTGTTTAGCTAATAAACTCTCCCGGTAAGAACAAGATGTGATAAAGCACATGCCTCACCTCATGTGTTTGTTCTTCGCTGATCTTGTGCTGTACTGAAGAGCATAGGTGTGATATTTTTGAGTTAGCGAACAGAAAAGATGTGGCTGCCGCCTCCACTGAGATCTGTGAGGTATGTTTTGCTTACACAGCAGCAGCAGCAGCTATAGGTGTGTTCGACTTGAAGCGGCGCTGCGCAGACCGATCAGCGTATGACATCAAAGTACCGCGAGAACGATTCGAACGCATACGGAGCCGTCTTCGCTCTCGCGGTAATTTGATGTCAAACACTGATCGGTCTGCGCAGCGCCGGTTCATATGGAACATTTGACGCTGCTGTTATATCAGAATCAGATTCAGCTTTATTCGCCAAGTGTGCGCAAACACACGAGGAATTCGTTGTGGTTTTTAAGAAGCTCTTGGTACATACACGCATACATACATATATACATACATATCTGACATGAGAACAGAAACATTTAAATAAGACTTAACAATAATAATAATAATAATGTGTATGAATCTGGAACAGAAGATTTATGTACAGATTTGTGCATTATTTTCTCTATATATACATCTGTATAGAAAATATGCATATGTATTTACATAGAACTTGAGAGAGAGGAAATAATTAGAGATGGAGAATGAATTACAGGCATGAATTACAGAACACAGGTAATATTTCCTTTGTTAGCTGTTTAGGCTGGAGATGGCATGGGGGGAAAGAACTGTTTTTATGCCTAGATGTTCTAGTGCACAGAGATCGGTAGCGTCTGCCTGAGGGGAGAAGTGCAAACAGGTTGTGTACGGGGTGAGAGGGGTCTGTGATGATGTTACTTGCCCATTTCTTCACTCTGGAGTAGTACAAGTCCTGAAGACTGGGCAGGTCCACACCAATGATCCTTTCTGCTGTCCTAGCAGTCCGCTGCAGTCTTCTTATATCTGATTTGCTGGCTGGGGGGAGAGCAGGGGGGTTTCTCCTGAAGTCCACTATCATCTCTACAGTTTTGAGCGTGCTCAGCTCCAGGTTGTTGTGACTGCAACAGACAGCCAGCTCTTTAACCTCTTGTCTGTAAGCAGACTCGTCACCTTCCTGGATGAGACCGATGACTGTGGTGTCGTCTGCAAACTTCAGGAGTTTGACAGAGGGGTCTTTAGAGGTGCAGTCATTCGTGTAGAGGGAGAATAGCAGTGGGGAGAGAATGCAGCCCTGAGGAGCTCCAGTGCTGATGGTGCGGGTGTTGGATGTGAGTTTTCCCAGCCTCACTAGCTGCTGTCTGTCTGTCAGAAAGCTGGTGATCCACTGACAGATGGAGGTGGGTACAGAGAGGGGGAGGGTGTTGATGGCTGTGCTGTGAGACGGTCAGTGTGGGTGTGGGGTGTCAGACCAGGCTTTTGTTTTTCAAACCTGCAGTAAAACTCGTTCAGGTCTTCAGCCAGTTGTTGATTGGCCTCGGTGCTGGGGGATGGGGTCTTGTAGCTGGTGATGGCTTTCAGGCCTTTCCACACTGATGTAGGGTCAAACATGACTTTCAGCTTATGGGTAATGTAGTCCATTCTACTGTATTCACCGATTTATATGATAGATATGGTATATCTAATTGAACATTTCTGAGAAGTCTCCACTTTGCACCATCTATAATGTTGTGGATGAATCTGCCCTCACTTTTTTGGGAATATGTCCATATTTGTTGCTATATTTTGGAGAAAATTATTTGGAGAAAAAGTGTATTTTATTTTATTTTGTCTTTAAATGACCCTTTGGACTATTTTCTGGATACGCTTCGTACTTCCAGGAAATATGAAGCATTAAAACCTATCATATTGTGTAAAATATATATTATTTTTGCATTCTTATAATGTATAATTAAATGATTGCACTGTGTACTCCTAGAAAGTAACAAATAATTCAAAAAACATCACATTTTAGATTTTTCCTTTCAATAGATTAATACATTCCTTGTAGCAACAGGGATAATTTATTTACTAATTCAAATTAAATGTAATATCAAGCGTTCAAATTTTGCATCACATTACCGCATCATTTCCTACACTTTAAATTGACACTAAAGACATAACATTTATATCTTTTCTACAGCACTGCTGAACTACAAGGAAATACTCTTATTTTGTCAATTGTTTTTAAATTAATTGTAGTGTTGAATGCATGTTGTCCATTCATCCGTTACCTGAATTATTGGGGGGAAAAGATCAAATAAATATCTTTCTTTAATTTAATTTTAAAAACTTTTAAAATCTTAAAACATTATTTACAGGTTTAAATGGAAGAGCCAGCCATTGTTATAAATACACAACACAAATTACAGTCTACATTGCAACTGAGTACAAATACTGCTGTTATAATCTGTCATCTGATCACACACTTTGACAGATTTTTGTATGTGTATAAAATCTAAATAAATTTTCATTAAAGAAAAAAAAAATCAATGTGGTTTAGAGTATGTGTGTTTTGTTCTGTTCCCTAACAATAAAAATAACAAAACATCATTAAATGGACACAATACCCTTTATTATTGTTGTTCATTTTACTTCACTCACACAATAAATAAAGTTCATACAGAATTTTAACAGGATGAAAAATGTTCTCAAATGTGCTTATTAGTCACAGAACCACAAGATATCCTGCAAGAAGGTTACCGTTAGACACCCTGATAACATGTTCAGGATTGATGTTGACCTAGCAAAACAGCCAAATGAAGTGAAGCCGAGATCTGAGTCCAAAGAGGAATAGTGGGGCGGACTAAAAGAAACAGGACCAGCAAACCAATCTTCTGTCTCAACATAAGTTTGATCTACTTAGTGACCTGATGAATGGCATGTGCAAGATATCCCACATTTCCAGAGGTCACACCGGCAACGCTGATACGGCCATCTTTAGTCATGTAAACAGAAAACTCCTTAGTCAGACGCTCCACCTGAAACATAACAGCACCGCCTACTATTAGAGCTTGTACCAATTTACAACATTTAATAATACATATGCATAAATATTCTAATTTTTGAGTCTGCAAAGGGATGTACCTGCTCAGGTTTGAGTCCAGTAAAGCAGAACATGCCAATTTGGTCGATCACGTGTTGCCAGTTGTGAGTAGAGCCCTCTTTCTTCAGATTAGTTACCAGCATTTCTCTCATTTTAATGATATGGTCGGCCATACCTTTCACCTCCTCCAACCTACAGAAATATGCTTATGTCAAAAAAAGCATGAACTTTTATGAAAGTAAGTTCTTAAGGAGTATGCATGCAAGTCTTACCATGTAGAACGCAGCTCTGGTGTGTTGAGGATCGTGGAGGCGATGCGAGCTCCATTCATGGGTGGGTTGGAGTAAATGGGGCGAATCAGGATCTTCAGCTGAGACTCCACCCTCTTTGCCTCCTCAGCATCAGCGCACACCACTGTGAACCCTCCAACACGCTCACCTACAACAAACACAGTCATACAATACTAGATAGTTAGAGTTTGGGGTTAATAATTTTTTTTTTTAACTTTTATTCAACAAGGATTAAATTGATCATAAGTGATTTATAATGTTACAGATATCATTCTATTTATCAAAGAAAACTTTTCCATGACACAAATAAATTATATTTTAAAATACAATAAAAAAAGAAAGCAGTTATTTTAAATTGCAAAAATATTTCACAATATTACTGATTTCTTTCAAAACATTAAAACATCTAACCAACCATAAACGTCTGAGCAGTAGTGTACATAAGGTATGTACTGCTTTTTGTTCATTTACTTATTTTCTTTGGACATTTTGTGTTATTTATCACCCTCAATGGTCATTACATTTTTTCCTTTGCTACTAGTCCCGCCTAAAGAACAGATAATTTTCTGACCTCTGGCATGCATTTAAGGGACACACTGTGCTTAACTTTACTGACCAGTTAAAATGTTACAAAGAGTTATGTTCTGTATCTTTGATGTTATATTAATAATCAAGTATACAGTATATGGATAATCATTTATCTAAATTATTTTTCAACTGAAAAAAAAGCTGACATTTCTAAAATAATTTTTTAAATTAACACTAAAAAAAAAAAAAAAAAAAAAAAAAAGACCTCACCAGATGGTGACCAAAAATTCAAAATAAAGAGGACAACTGGATACTTCATAGATCAGATGACCAGATATCAGATACATATGAGCCATTTCCAAATGTGAAATCTTATATCAGATGTGAATATTTTTTTCCCCACGTAAATCAAGATCCAATCTGTGCTGTATATTGCTGAGAAAGAAAAAAAGAAATGGTTTACAGTGTAAAGGGAGCCTCTGACACAAAATATACTCACCATAGAGACCCATGTTCTTGGCAAAGGACTGAGACAGAAGAACGTTATGGCCCTGCTCAATAAAGTATCTCACAGCCCAGGCATCACGATCAATATCTCCACTCGCAAAGCCCTGGTAGGCCATGTCGAAGAACACCAGAAGTTTCCTCTTCTACAGAGAGAATGGACAACAAGACAGTAAAGCAACTTCAGGTCAACAGTCTGGAGTACCTTATCATTCAAGGAATTTAAACGAACATCATTATTTTTGCTATGCTTTACAAGTAAGGTGAAATGAAGAAGGAGGCATGAAAGATTAAAAAAACAAAAATCACAACAACAGACACACACACACCTTGATGACAGCCGAGAGCTCCTTCCACTGCTCTGGTCGGGGGTCGACACCAGTGGGGTTATGAGCACAAGCATGGAGCATGATTACACTATGCTCTGGAATTTTCTATAGGTAAAGAAAAGATAAACATTCAATGCATCTCAGACAGACTCATAGTTCAGTCTCACATGATCCTTCAGAAAATTATTTGAATATGCTGATCCAGTGCTCAAGAAACATTTCTTATTACCAATGTTGAAAACAGTGGTGCTGCTTAATATTTTTTGTTGGCTCACCGAGATGTCATCGAGTGCTCCAGTAAAGTCAAAGCCGCAGGTAGCAGGATCATAGTAACGGTATGCTTTCAGCTGCATTCCAGCATCACGGAAAACAGGAGTGTGATTCCCCCAGGATGGCTTCGGCAAGTATACATCCCTTGCAACTGTGTGGAACCGTGACTAATGGAGAAATAGATGAAAAAGGGGTGTAAGACACTATAAACAATTCCCACATGACATATAAGTGCTATATTCGTGTTTGCTTCTTCTAAAATATTCTAAGATACTAATGATTGAGGCAAGGAAAACGTCTTTTTTCCCCAATGTGGAGATGATAAACAGCTGCAAAGCTTGCTGAAGGAACGAAGAGAACGAATGAAATACACACCAGGAAGTTAGCTCCAATCCTCAGAGAACCAGTGCCCGAGATTGTCTGGACAGTGATGCTCTAAGAAAGAAAACAAAATTCAAGTATTATGCTAAATAAACATTCATTAAAAAAGGACAAACTATCAAAGGTGTTAAAGTTAACACAATAACGAAAGACCCAATGGGTACCAGAGAGACATACTCACCCTCTTGCTTTTAAGAACCTCACTGTCGGGCCCCAGTGCGAGCTCAGCACAAGCCTTATTAAAGTCACCCAGACCCCCAATGGGCAGATACTCTTTATCCAGCATCTTAGAGGCAATCAGAGCCTCAGCCTAAACAAAAACATGCTTCATTAAAAAATAATGAATAAAGTGAATAAAATATAAATGTTTACGATGACTTGTCCACAGTTACAAGGCTGAGGGTCATGTAGGTAATTGGTGGATACTGCTTAAACAGAGACAGCCTCTCAAACCACCCTCACCACCCTCTGAATGTTGCCAATGCCATTGGAGCAGACTAACCCTAATGCAAAAACATCTGTACCCTTGAAAACTATTGGTTAATCTCTGACAAGCCCCCTAAGAACTTAATAAACCATCTTACACAAAGCACTGCTGCAAGTATTATTTTCCCACAAAATCATCATTTGAAAAGCAGTTACCAGGTTTAAATTTATAGAACTCTTTCACAAAGGCTCAGACATGTGGTGGCAGAGAAAAAGTACATACCTTGCGGACACAGCTGAGAACATATGGCTTGCCGTTGTCATCCCTGTATGCCCCCACACCCAGGTTCATTTTCTTAGCGTTTGTGTCCCGTTTGTAGGCCTCTGTCACCCCCAGGATGGGATCAGGGGGTCCCATCTGCACCTCAGTCCACCATGAGCTAAAACAAATAAATAAATACATTTTTTAACAGAAAATAATGCTACCAATAACAACTATTCAGCCTTGTCTGTGGTGATCAAACTGTTCGTTGAAAGTATGCCATTCATCCAGCTCCTAGAAAATAATCAAGTACGGTAAATCAGGTAACAATCCACAAACTTGACTCCAAATTAATTATGGTTCCTTACTGTTTTTCTTTCTTTTCCTTTACTCCATTAAATCCTTTATTTAGTTCTCTTAAATACAAGGGACCATAACTATTCATTCTCCCAACTATAACTGTTCCCCTCCAATGTTCAAGACATGGTGAAGGCCTTGCAATGCAATATGCACATTAATGGCTACATTTCAAAGCACAAGTGAGTTTCTGCATACTTATACTCCAGACAAACAAGTACAGTTTATTCACTACCTTGTTGTTAAGCAACAACAAAAACTACTGATAACATTTCCTATCAGTATGCTTGTATGTTCAGTAAAGTATGTATTTGAGGCTGTGCACAGTCCTGTGGAGTCAAAGGTCAGCTCTGGAATCAAGCTGCAAAAATTCCTACTGTATACCTTGTGTGTCACAGTGGTATTTGTCCTATGTGTTAGTGTTTTTAATACAACACTTTGACTTAGTAGCTGACATTACTTTGTTGCATACATTACAGACTCTAGAAGACAATTAAAGACACAAACTGTACAAAAGCTCACTTCATATGAGCAAGTAGCAGAGTAATTTTAATCTCAGTGTTTAAAAACGGAAGTGGGCCTTGTAACTATATAGCCCTTTTGCGTTAACTATCAAATAGGTAGAGATGAGGGCTTTTGGTGTGGCGCAGGTGGCTGTGCTACTTCAGAAAAACTTCGTAATGTACTAAATAAAGGTTATTGATCTTCTGTTCATCATCAGCTCTGCTTTGCCCTCCAAACGTGGTGCAAAAGGACACATACTACCATGATTTCTTGACGGAAGAACTCGGAAGCCGCAGGGCCAATCAGAGAGCTCAACCTGCTTGTTTCACCCAATGAGCGCACAGAAAACCTGTACATACGGTCTCCTAGTGAGACCAAAAAGGACGCTATAGCGTTCATATGCGAGTCATTTATTCAGTACACAAGATACTAAGTATTAACCTATATCCGTTAGTATAGAGTAACGGACAGCTCTTACCAATAATTAATGCAGGATACGAAAAGCAATGCTGAATTTCTTGACTTATGCAAGATGAAGGTCAGAAGGATGCTGAATGATTCGTTTAGTAATCATGGAGATTACTAAACTGTAAATTACTCTGATAACTGATAACAGAAATTTGAAGATGACAATAAAGGCAGTCTGAACCAAAGATATCTGGCAACACCCACATGGTCTAATATCATGAGCTGCAGTGTATCAATTCACAGCATGAGCTCCATGTGAACGGATGTGACTGTTTGTGCGTGCGTGATCGTGAGCACAAATCTGATGGCGTGATTTCGTCCATTAATATTATTCCGATAGACTGAAGAGGGCCAAAACATTTTTCATTCCGCATGTGTTCAACTTCAATTTAAAGTAATTCTCTTAAAAATGTAACATACTGGTCACAGAATACTGAAGACAGATTATTCTAAGTTCACTTACCTGGCTCGAATGGGTAGGGTAGCCAAAGACGGTGTCAAACTCCCAACAGAGGATATGAACTTGGACGTTTTGAGGAGAGCCATCGCGCCTGCTGCTGAAGCACTGAGTGGGAACGGGCAGAAGGCTGTCAGCGAGCAAGTGTGCGCCTTCATGAAGGAAAATGCTGAGTGACAGCTCCATCTAGAGGAAGGTAGATGATGAAAACAGAGTGATGGATTAAAACCGAGATTTGAGTTGGTTTTTGACACTGAATTATTGTAGGGTTCACAGTAGTATTTTGCCCCGATATAATACCAATTATAATATAAATGCCAATTATAAATAATTATAATTGCTGAGCTCATTCATTTATTCAATTAAAATGTATTACTACTAATAGTGATTTGAATCAACAGATGAAAAATAGATATTTTTACGTTTGAAGGGCTCAAAAAGAGTTATTGATTTCACACACAGTTGTTAATATCAGCTATAAACAAATGAGTGCAGATTGTGTTGATTTCACGTGTGCATTTTTACATGGCTTGTGAAAAGAGTTATGACTAGAGATGTTTAATTTGACTTTACAATAAATTGCTCAATAGTATGGTTGTATGGCATGTGATGTTCCTCATTTTTAAGTCACCCTAGATGAAAGCATATCCTGAATGACATGTAACGTAAATTTCATTTTGCTCCTTTGAAAGATGTCAGTATGTCAAAGCTCCATAAAGAAACTCTCCATTATATATGTATTATTTAGAAGATTATGTCTTATTGTTTATATGTATTACTTATATTAGCATGTATTTAACTACATAGCATTTTTGTTAAGATAACAGACAACATTGTTTGTAATATTTTATAACATTAATTTAGAACATTAACATTACCACACTATTTTATGCTTAAATTATTAGTTTGAAAGTTAGAAATCACTAGGGTAAGATAAGGGAAGATGCCCCCCCCCCCCCCCCCTCTCCACTAAAGAACAATGTGCATTTACATTTAAATTGTAATATATTTAGATGTAAGTTTAGCATACAGGATGATGATGCATCAGTCATAGCACAACACACACACACACACACACACATATACACATACACATTGGCTTTCCATGTTTTATTGGGATATTCCCATAGACATAATGGTCTCTATACTGTACAAACTGTATTTTCTGTCCCTTTACCCTAACCATACCCCTAAACCTACCCCTCACACAATTTCTGCTATTTTAGATTTTCAAATATATACATAAATAAATACATACATATATATATATATATCTATTTAAAAGCAGAATCCCAGTAGAAGAGATTAATCTGAAAGGTAATTTATTCCATGGATACAGGCCTATAGATATATACATATTTATTTGCCCACATATTTATTCATGTCATAATAGCAGCACTTTGAATTAAAATGGAATGATTTCACTTAATTAGCCTATATGTAATCATTAAGTTTTGAATAAAACCTGTTTTAATGAAGCGAAGATACCTGAAATGTAACTTGATGCAGTGAGATCCAGATAGTCGAGTAAATGTCAGAGAATTTTAGAAGAAGGAATAACAAATGTATTAAATAAAAATTATTAATACAATAAAAGAGTAAAGTTTTCTATCTTTTTCAGTAATTTATACTAAACTGCAGAGTATTCCAAATTATTATATATAAAAGATGAAGTAGTGAATATCAGAAGAAAACCCCCAAAAATGTATGATATAAGAAGAATGCAAGGGGAAAAGCAAAAGAAACAGAAGAAAAAATGAGAAGAAAGAGTAAAGAGTCAGAGTAAAGAAGAAGTTAGGTTAGGTCATCGTGACCAATCAAATGTTGAGGTTAAAAATAGAAGTGTGGTTTTCACACCTTTAGAACAAATACAGCAAAATAAGCACTTTTAAATATCTTCTTCTTTTTTTCTTTCTTTTTTTTTTTACATAATACAAAAACACTGTTTCTAGAAAAGATCATCTAGCACCGTTAAGGACTAATTCTGAGAAACATTATTACTCAGTAGGCAGTAGCTGAAAGATGTCTAATATCTAACCAAACATCAGTAAAGAAGGATATATCTTTATATAAAATGTGCATAACGTACATATTTTTGGAGAATACTACGAATATTAATATACATCAAACAAAAATAAAAGATAAACATAAATGAGTAACAGTATTTGAATATGAATATATGATGAGGATTAATATAAAATTTTAAAAATAAATAAAGAATAAATCATAAATGAATACGTGGATATTACAATCAAGGAAAATATAACAACACTGATTATTTGGATATATCCTAGCTTTGTCACTTTGCAGATTAATTTAATGCTCAAACAGCAACATAATGCACTAGAGCAAGTTGAAAGTGTAAAAAGCATAATAGGTCCCCTTTAAAGGCCAACTGTGTGTTCTGCACGTAGGAGCTAAAAATGAGACGAAATCAACGTTGACGTTGGACAGGTAATTAGACATGACGTCACACGATTAGGGGTGCAGCAAAAAGATTGTCAACTTCAGGTGATGTTTCGGTTGAATTCCGCCCGCTGATTGTCTTAGATGATGGTGGCCTTTCAGGTGGCACTCGTCCGTACGAGGGGCTGAACATGAAGGCTACCAGCAGTCACAACTGTCTGAGACTCTGCGTACTGTCGTGTTTGTTTGTGCTGCACATATCTACGCGCGTGGCCGGAAACATGGCCTCTCCGTCACATTTTGGCGTCGCCAGTACAGAAGTTCGCCGAAATCGACACCCCAAACAGAGGAACTCTTATTTTATACCTTTCCTAGAAAGCCAAACTGAAGATGAAGCTATGCGACTCATGTTAAGTCTATACAGGATAGCGGCGGATGCAGATGGACGACCAAAACAGCACAAGTTATTTGGGTCCAACACTATAAGGCTGCTTCAAGCGTCCACCACTGAAAAGCACTTCATCCCAACTTCAAGTGGTAAAGCACTCTGTCTTATCTCATTAGACCTCATTTACAAGTGCATCTAGAGCACATTATGCCTTATGTTATACAAAAGATGCTTAGAATCATTGTCTGCACCCTTAAAAATGAAAGTTCTATTGTTCCATTAAGAACCTTTAACATCTATGGAACCTTTTCATTGCTCAAATTGTTCTTTAGAGTGGAAATATGTTTCAGATCATTAAAAAAAAAAAAAAAAAAAAAGTTCTTTTGAGAACTGTTCACTGAAAAGTTCTTTTGGGAGCCCAAAATGGTTCATTTATGGTATTGTTGCCTGAAAACCCCTTTTATTTTTAAGATGTGCTGTGCAGTGTACCCCTTAAATTACTGAAATATTTAGGCTTATTATCTGATTATTTCTTGTCTTTCTCTCTCTCCTATATGTAAAACTTACTGGACTAGACCTTCAGTATACCTACACAGTGAAATATGAATTGAGAGACCTCTTGTTGGACAATTTGGTGAGGGCGTCTTTCATGCATCTAAGGTCGCCTGTGTCATCCCATCTTCCTTTTATCTGTGAGGCACGAGTAAAATCTCTTGAAGATCTTCCTGCGGGTGACCGTGTCATTATGGGTCCTCGAAGCCTGTGGACTGAATCCGATGTAACAAACCACGTGTCCAAGTCAAAAGATGGCCATGTATCCCTCTTTGCCCATTACCAATGCACACAGCAAGAACATGCCAGGACCATTTCACATCGAAAACACGTCCCACCTCAACACCATCTTCAAGCTCCTGTTTTGCTGCTCTTCTTGGAGGAGAACAAGCAGCCTGTGGAATGGGGGAAGTACTTCATGCCCCTTTCTCGCTCCAGGACCCGTCGGTCTAAGGAACCTGGGAGCATCGTCTCTGACATCCCCAACTACAAGCAAGGGCCGAACAGCGTGGCCAAAAACCAGTGCAAGCTGCACTCCTTCCGTGTGGCCTTCAAAGATTTGGGATGGGACCACTGGATCATTGCACCCCACAAGTACAATCCTCATTACTGTATGGGAGACTGTCCTCGTATCCTGCATTACGGCTACAATTCACCCAACCATGCGATCATACAGACATTCATCAGTGAGCTTGGTGTGGCAGATATCCCATTGCCCTCTTGTGTTCCTTATAAATACAAACCTGTAAGTGTGCTGATGATGGAGAGGAATGGAAACATAGTTTATAAAGAATATGAAGATATGATTGCAGACTCCTGCACCTGCAGATGACTTTGGGGTCAGATGAGGACAAGAATGGTCCTAAAGGACAATGTGAATTTGTACCAGCACAGTTGGAAAAGGAATGGCTATATTGGGTTTGATTGGCCTGTTGCCATTTCTTGTGCAGTACTAACAGTGTTCACACAGAGAGGTTTCTATTAGACTTGAATTGTGGAGAGTGATCAATTCAGTCTCATCTCTCGCAGTACCTGACTTTTTGGGGATGGAGGTATGAATAAGTGGATTCTAATTGTTAAGTGAATGAGCTACTATCACGTAATTTTTCTTTTCTAATTATGCTTTGTCTATCTATGTTCTTTGGTTTCTGTCTAATGTGTATTAATGTGACATCTTTCATAATGTATATATGGAGGGGAATGGAGTTGGAAAATTTTGGCACTTTATTGAAGACACTGTACTGAAAAGTCTGTCTAAAGAAAATAGGAAAATGGAGTAGGAAAAAAATAATAATGAAGCATGAAAAAGCCGTGTCTGTTGACTTATAGGCTTTAGCATTGTTGCTGTTTCTCGTCTATTGCATTTGTATTCTCTTTCTAAAAGCACAGATTTTGCCCATCTTTGACAAAGGGCACAGCATTCGAAAGCAAGCGGAGAAAAGGAGCGGATGCAAATTTTGCACTACCTCAAGGAAGCCATCCATTAAGTGTATAAAAAAAGAGACTTTCATAGATGTATTTCTTAGAGGAGAAATGAAAATCCATGCACATAAATGAATGTTTTAATCCCACGATGAAAGATGATGAAATAAAGTAGTTATTTTGTATAAAAAAGAAAGCAAATGTACATATGCTTGTTGTGTGGTCCTTTGTCTCTCTTTTGTTTGGTTATAGTTAGATTTCTTCAGTAGAGCGCGCTCTTTCCCAGCTGTGCTTCAGCTCTAGTAAGTATCAGGAGTCTGCAGGAATGCTGGTCTGAACTGGCTTCTTTGATGTTATAGAGTTGGTGTAAAAGTGGGTGAAAGTTCATTCAGAAACTTATGCAAGTGTTCAGCCTCTATGCAATATCAGGACAAGATGTTGACACACTGGAAGACTGTTTTGAACATCCTTGTGCGATCCTTGTATCGTAATGTTACTATGCCTATACTGGCAAACATTTGCTCTATGGCATTTTTCACATGGAAGATGTACGTTTTAATTGCTGTGGACAGTGTATATAGAGTACCTCATATTTAATTTGCCAATTCTTTAAAAATAAGGAAGCTACTATTCATGATGTGTCTAAACATCCCACAATTCAATGTTTCTGGTAAAAAGATTATCTCAATGCATTAACCTGGAGAAGTGTATTTAAAATTGTACCTGTTGAATGACAGAAGCACAGTCAGTGGCCTCTGTTATCGAAAAGTGAAACAAGATGACTATTTACAGAACAAGCATAACTTGCCCAACACAATAAAAGAACAATAAACAAAAGAATGTTCTGCACTACTTTACCCTAGCAAACATTAAATTAATAAAGCTAACCTGGAAGATGTGGACGACAACAGTGCACCACAGAGCAGTGAATATGGCTGAAGAGTCTGTGAGCTCAGGTAACCTGAGAAGGACATAAGAATTGAATTCAGCAGCTCCACAGCGCCACACAGCGTCTCAATGGTAGAACTGATCACAACCACCGAAAACAATAGCAGTCAGAGGTCAATTAGAACATCTCTGTTCAAAGGTGGCCAGACAGATAATGAAGACACATAGCCAAAGTTCTCAAAGGCATGAAGACATGGCAGAAACCTAAAAGGTTGTGAACTGTCCTCAAAAATTTGAGCATGTAAAAGCCATCAGCCAAAACCTCAGCAACCACAGGGCATGACCCCATGTTTATATGGAGCAGCTCTTACTTACAGTTACAGTTTACAGTTAAATATAAATTCTGTCATCATTTACTCATCCTCATGTCATTGCAAATCTGTATGACTTTCATTCTTCTGTGGACCATAAAAGAAGATAACTTGAGCAAGTCTCAGTGTTTTATGTCCATACAATGGATATTTTTCATTTGTATCCCTCTAACAGTGTGAAACAACATGTACAACATTGCTAAACATCTAGCAGCACTTTGAGTAGTAATCAGAAATATGGATTATTGTTCATGGACTTTGTAAAGACGATCTGGGATCTCAAGCCAGAAATAAATGAAACCATACTCTAGAGTCTTACAACAAACGATCGCTTGAATTTCCAATAAGAACATAGAAGACAAAAGGATAGTCTCTACGGCATTCTATTTGTGCCAGAAAAGTTGACTTCTTTGTACAATACATTCACGTCTACTGTTTTATCTCCGATCTGTTTGTGTTTATCTGCTTGTGTCATCCCATCTGTTTTGTGTTCAGGTCAGTTTTATGCTTTATAAATTACTACTTTCTTCAACACATTTTACGGATCAAGGTTTTTTTTTTTTTTTAATAATGAGGTTTCTAAAACCTTTAATAGCTTTTTTTTCTTTCTATTCTAGTCCTTAGGTTTCATCTTCATACTTTGTAATAATAATTTTTGGAAACAAACAGAATGGCATAATTTTTGGAATTGGCTTTCAATGAATGGGATAAACAAACATAAACATTATCATATACTAATGTGCACGATAATTGTAGACATTGACAAATGTATACAAAGCAGTCAAATCCTTTTTGGCACAAATGGAACCTCATAAGTCTGAGTCTGTATACTTTTTAATATTCTGCTTTATGTTGAGACCAATTTAAGACTTATCTACTCCTAAAAATGCAAAAACAAATCGTACTGGTCATTTTATGTCGATCAGAAGAGCCCTTTCCAAGAAGTGGACAGTTCTTGGCCAAGATAAGCAGAAAAGTCAAAGGTCTGGCTTACCTTAATATAATCTTGATGTTATCGATTAGAGAAGCCTATCAACAAAGGTTATCTGTTTCTGATGTGATTGACCTCCAATTAAATTTACTTGAAACAGAAAACTTTTGTAACATTATACATTTTTTTTACTGTCACTTTTGATGTCATTTCTGACATTGGTATTAATTACTTAAAAAAAAAACAACTTTTGAATGGTAGTGTAAACACCACAAGCATAAAGAAGAAAGGCCAGTCTTCTAAGTGTAGTGAAGTAGTCAGATAACAAGTATGCTGAGCTTGACCTCAATAAACACTTAATCAATATAGATTTAGATGCAACATTGATCTGAACAAATCATGTCTGCCTCTCTCTCAAGAAGAAACTTGCAGAACCTTGAAAACTCAACCTTGAGCTCTATCACAATACTATGACCAATACAGTGAGCATGCTAGAAATGTGTAAAACAAGGCCACCAGCTTATGAAACAGTGCTGGGTATTATTTATGTGAACTGCCAATCCCAAGATGATAAGCAACATCATTTCCAGTAAACACCATGTGAGTCAGTGTGGAACCTTTGTGATGAGCTGGATCAGTGGTTCGACTCATGTCTGACCCGCTGCCATTTTTGCTGCGACTTAGTCACAGGCTTTTTTGTCCATTTGTTATTCTTCATTAAAACGCAGCAGATCCTCTAATCAGTCATTGTTCTTTTTCAAGGCCCCTGTGCATATGATAAAAGAGAAACGGAAGAACTGTCAAAGGAACTTTAAAGAAACAGGGCGGGAAATATTAACCCTTAGAATCTGACTTATATCATCTCATCTACATATTTAAACCTGTTTTTATATCAGTAAATACCACTGCACAGCTGTCTAAAATGTACAGTTCAATAAACTGTGGTAAAACATCACTGAACTCTAAAATGCTGACAAGCACATGTCCAAAATATGACTGATTTTCATTCCTCTCGTTCTGTCTTATCCCTTGCTTCTCTCAACTCTGGCTGCATTCTCTCCCAGAGCCCCAGAGGACAGCTTATCCAAATCACAAACATTAAGCAAACATGTGCCACATCTGGTAATGAAAAAGCAGAGAGACAGAGGCTGAGAAAGAGAGAGAGAGAGAGAGAGAGAGAGAGAGAGAAAGGGATGAGGGAGAGTCTCTCTTCTGCTGACTGGAGGGTATATAAGACAGTACATCGTCTCTGTCGTCAGTGTCGCTGTGAGCTCACTGTTACAGCAACTGAAACATTTCTCATTCAGCATGCAGGATCACAATCACAGAGGGGCTCTTCTCGCCTGGTGCCTGGTGTTTTTGGTTCTTGTCCAACAGGTAATTATGATGACTGTCATTTTTTTACTTTTAATATTAAAAAAAATGTATTTATTCACAGCTCTGTAAACTGTTGACTTTTGATATTTATGTTATTGTGTTTGCTTTCAAAAATACTTTAGATCACCTAAAATAGTATATTATTAATATATTTATGTTTTTATATATTTTGTTTATAGGTGGAACTATTTTAAAGGAGTCACGATGCTGTCAAATATCATTTTGTTTTAGTTCTACTTGTGTTCATTCATTTAGATTTTGTTGAGAAATTAAAATGACATACTATTAACCTAATAGTCAAACTCATAAAACATAACTACATAAGCGATGAAGAAATACTTGAATAATTTGATTTATTTTATTAACCAGATAATACGTTTTATTAGAGTAGAGCTCATGATGCATTATATGTTTCAGGTGACCTGCAATCCTGTGCCAAATTCGGACACACCTTCAACTTCTGTTCAGGAAGTTCAAAGGTCACTGAAGAGAACAGCTCGAATGACCCCATTATGGAGGATCATTGGTACTAAACCTCACGGCGCCTACTGCCAGAACAACTATGAGTGCTCGACAGGAATATGCAGGTGAATGCATCACTTAAACATTTCAAGTTTTTGTCCTGCTGCAACTCGTATCTTTTAAACAAGAAATGTAAGAACTGATTTTCAGCGTATATTTTGTTCCACAGGAAAGGCCACTGTTCCTACAGCCAACCGATTAATTCCTAAAATGAGGACTCCTACCTTCTCTGATCTGAAGTTTCTACAACAACACACATGACGAGAGCTTGATTCAGCGAGCAACAGGAGGCAACTGAATGTGCAATGCAGTTAATCATCAGTTAGACATATATTAAGCCACAAATGAGGCAATAGGTAATGTTCTGCAAGACTGTGCTTATCATAAGGTACATAACATGTGGACTCTTTTGAGAGTGCAAAGAAAATCAACATACACCTCATAATCTACCTGCACAGTGGTATTGCTATATACAAGAAGTGGGATTTTTGATAGGTGATGCTGGAAAGGTGATGCAGAACGTGTTTTGGGCCAGTTTCCCTGAACCAGATTAAGTCCAGTCCCTGTTCTGGATGTCCATAGAGAAGAGTATAGCCTTTGGCACTAATAGCTCATCTCAGGACTAAGCTTAGTCCAAACATGGAAACTGGTCTGTAGTATTAGATCATGTTACTTGTAAGCTATATAAGCAAGTGTAGGCAAATGTGTCTGCTAGTGCCTTAGCTCAACCCAAATGTCGTTGAACCAAAGCTAGTCTGGAGAAAAAGGGACAGAGAAAGTGCAAAGGTTGCCATTATTGATTGTGCCTAGATATTATTAACCATTTGCCTCCATCCTTTGCCTTTATCTGTGTGCTCATGTTTGTTTTATTTAATTTAAGACTCATTTACCTGTCACTATTTATGTTGTTATATACAAGTGTCTCCACCTCATCTCATAGATCAGGATTTACAAGCATCATTTCAGTATGGGACTACTTATTTATTGTATTTCTCTTTTCATTTTGTATGACTCAACAGTTCATTTAAAGCTCTTTTTTATGTATCTGACTATATATCATTATAAGATTTATACATTATATTTACTGTACTGTAACTTTATATGTGCATGTCTCATATGAATGAACTTTGGGTCTCTGAAATAAAAACATGTTGAAAATGGCTTTTATGTCACGAACTCCATTTATTGCATTTACAGTTGCACAGTTCAATGCACTTTGCTGCAGTTCCAGGAAAAACTGAATTCTATAGTGCATTTAAAATGTAAACATTTGTGAATTTGGCCTGAATAGTTGGACGTCAATCAATGTTATAGGTTTGTCATGCAAGCCTCTGTGGTGTGATCAGGGTTTCTGAGCTGAGACCAGAGACACACACAGCACAAAGCAGTCTTTTGGCTGATACGGCAGACCTCAAAGAGGTTAGCCAAGCATGTGCAGTGCAGATTGGGGACTAATGCTCAGAGACGTATAAATCAATGATTCTGAGATGATAACAAACAGAACAAAAAGTAAATGACACTTTTCTAATGGCATTTAGTCATTGACAATTTTGTCACCAGATAGATAGATCAAGAGATATGAAGATCACGACATATGAAGTCATATGGTGACGTATTGAAGATTTTGAGCAGCAGCTCAGCACTCAACCTCGGTGTGCTGTTCACGCACAATCTGAGTGACAAAGGACTCTGGAATTCACAGAATCATAGTTAGTGACCTGTGTCATTTCTCCTGAATGGTGTGAGCGCTAAACACTGGTAGATGACCCATACTATACTAATGAAGAGCACTGGAAAATATTACTTTTTCTAAACTGTAAAAAATGATTAAACTGTTAAAGACTGTAAAAATGTTACAGAAAAAACTGTTAACTGGTTAACGGTAAGCTCCCTTACTAGATTTTGTTATAGGTATATGTATATTAATGTTTTTATGTTACAATTTATGTTGTTAAATGAATGTTTATTGCATAATTTTAGTGTCATGTGTTACCATGATGGTGTTTTGCATTTGTGTGTATGACACTGTGCACCTTATGTAGCTATTAGTTTGTGGAAATGCTATTTGTGATGAACTTTGATTTGTCATGTGGCTCTCTTTTTACCACCTTATGATGATGTCAGTATATGTTAAAAGTGGTGTGTTTTTTTGTTTTGTTTTGTAAATTACAGTTTTAAACTGTAAAATGTACAAGTTGTTCTGTAAATATAGGTCTAGTACACATTTTGCTGTCTATTTTTTTTTAAATGGAAAACTGCATTTATTTCTGTAAAAAGGCAAGGATTTTTAAAAATGAACCATCTTAAACATCCACATATAATTATTACTTTTCAGTAATAAGGTGCATGATAAATAAGAATATATTTGGTATACACAACAAAATAACAAGTCAAGATTAGGATAGTGCAAAGATAAGCCAAAATGTCCAGATGTCCAAAATTATTTGGATACAAATCACCGTTCAGAATTAGAGCTGAGAGGGAGGAGGGGAGAAATTCTGAGATGATGAAGGGAGCAGACTGAACAAAATCAGGTAATTCTCCTTGAAGCCCAGAGGACACAAGATGGGATGTAAGCAAACAAAGAAATGAACAAATAAACTATTCCTTCATGTAAATTTCATGATTGGAAATCTGTCTCACATGTTAGGATGTGACTATGCCGCCACTAAGTGGACATGTGCGAGACATTTTTATGATGTTACTGATGTAAAAAGTAAATATACAGCGCTTTTGGTGACTCTTGTGCAAAAGGAAATAATTGAGTACGGGTCTAAGTTTTTATTATTTTTATGCATGTAACAAAACCGATTCATGCAAGAGTTCAAGGACTGAAGTATTCCAAAACAAGAACACTAACAACAAAGTGTAGCTACTTACTGTTAGAGTCATAATAGCAAGAAAAATCATTTTTTAAGTGAAATAAATGAAAAGAAATAAATTAGCAGGCGATGATTCATTAAAATCAATTAACAATGGAATAAACAAGGGATTTTAAATACATTCAGTTTGCTTTTTTCAGTTTTCTTGCATCTTTCTTGCATAAGTTCTGGTTTAAATTAAGATCATTGTTCGTGAATTTGTAACTCTCGTTCTTAAACGGTATAAAAATAAATTAGTCAAATCTTTGTTTAAATATTATTGGATACTCACGTCGATGGAAAGAAATATGGGTACACGGTTTCATATGTGCATCCTTTAAAAAAAAGTCTGTCGCTTCAAATGTATGCTACATTATAAAAGTTGAGCTCATTGGTGTTATTTTGAAAAGTTGGTGCGATCCGCCAAAAAAAGGGAAGAAGAAGTAGTTATTTTGAAAAGTGGGAAGATCCTCCCAGCTGATTGTAACTGGCTTCAGTGTAATCGCGAGTGTGCACGTGTAATTTACTTTCCTTCCGGATTTTGCCTTTACGTGATCAGGTTTGTTTATATTCACCGAATCTACGCAAGCTTTTGTCAGAAAAAAAAACACGTATTGTAAACACTGGTGACAGTAGGTCACAGTGTTTGGTCGTGCAGCGCGAGCGTTTCTAAACACCATGCAGCCGTTTGACAACTTGTTTCAAGTTCGTCCAGCTCACCTCCTCTTTCTTAATGTCCGTGTATGTTTATTGCAGGAGGATGTTGGCGGTTTTTGAAGCATAAAGGTTCTTCGCAAACTTGCTAGGAACTAAAATGAGGAGTCGCAGCAATTCTGGAGTTAAACTTGACAATTACGCGCGGATAGTTAATCAGACTATCCTGCGTCACCAAGTGAGTGTCTGCATTTCTACACGGACTCCTTTCAAGTTTTGATGCTTCACTAAATACTTTGTGTTTTGAAAAACATGTCTTCATTCCTTATATGTAGATATTTTCGATCTGCCATAGTTCTTGGATATTTATTCGTGCAGGGAAAAGAGTAGTGCAGTTTAGTGTTGTGTTAAAACATACACACTATTTTTTATAAAATAATAAATAAATAAAGTCTACACTTGTATGCTATATCAGGGGCAGAATTTGACCAGGGCTTTTGCCACCAAAAAAAAAACAAAAAACCTCTTAATTTGTTAATTACTAATATATATTAATTAATTTATTATTATTATTTTTAATTTTATTATTAATTATTAACTATTTAATTTAAATTCATTTGAAGTATTTGACTTAAGTAAAAGACGTGTGTTTTTATGTGGATAAAATAATGTACCTTCACAAAGGAAAAATACCCATGAAAATAAATTCAAATGTAATTTCTGACACAGGTGTATATACAGTACTGTTTAAAAGTCTCTTATGCTCATCAGTGCAGCATTTATTTGATGAAAGCTACAATAAAACAGGGGATATTGTGAAATACTATTGCAATTTAAATAACTGTTTTCTATTTTTATAAATTTTAAACTCCAACTTAATCCTGTGATGGCAAAGCTTAATTTTCAGCAGCTATTACTCCAGTCAATGTCACATGATCCTTTAGAAATCATTCTAATATTATTCTCTAATATGAATTTTTCATTTATTTCTTGCTGACCTCAAACTTTTGAACGGTAGATTACATAAAATACAGTTTTATATATGTATGTTTGTGTTTTAGGTGGTAAAAGTAATGCTTGCATATTGATTATACATATACTGTACTACCTGAAGCACTGGAAATTTTTAACTAGCTGTATTGATAACTTATAGAACCCAGTGACCGGTCTGTTACCAGCAAGCAAAGAGCAGCCTGATGCCTGGGTCAGGGACAATGTCTACAGCATCCTGTCTGTCTGGGCTCTCAGTTTGGCTTACAGGAAGAACGCAGACCGTGATGAAGATAAAGCTAAAGCCTATGAGCTTGAGCAGGTACAAATTGGGATGGGATTTTTTTTTTTTTTTGCCAGTGTGTTGGTATTGATTCTGGTTTTACCTGAATGAATGTTCAAAGGATGAACTGATTGAGCACTCTTATTAGTCCAGTACAGCTTTTAAGATATTTATTCAGGAACAACATTTATTCATGAGACCATATTACAGAACCCAGAAGAACCCACGGACTCAATATAGTCTGCTGGATAAATATTTGTGATCACATGAGCTTACATTATAAGCATATCAAAATATTTATCAGTGGAGTGTATTATTTACTTCTGTATGTTGTTTTTTTTAAGAAAGGTCAGTTGTCTTTTCATGACTGTGTGTGTATGTATCAGTGTATCTAAGCTGTCTCTTTACAGGGGCTCTGAAGTGTCACGTTACTCTTGCCTGTGCTATTAAATGAGGAGCTGAAAGGTCACAGTTGAGCCTGTGTTCCAAGTGTTGTTTTTGGAGGCAGTCTCTGTGTCTTGATCTCTTTTTTCTTCTTTCAGAGTGTGGTGAAGTTAATGAGAGGAGTTCTTCAGTGCATCATGCGACAGGTACTGCCCGCCATTAACCGTTAGCCACCAAATTAACCGTTAGTTACAAATAAAACAAATAAAAAATATACGATAGTAAGATTTACAACAGCCAGAGCTGTGTGTACATTCCAAAACATGCATTTATAGCACATTCCCTTTTTATTTACGTTTTATTTACCATTTTGTTTTTCTGCTTGTACAATTAATTCAATTACTTAATACTATTCAGTTAATAAATGCAATTATAATTTTTCAGTGTTTTATTCGATTTCAAATACATACTGTTCTTTTGAACTTTTGAACTCAGAATCCTAAAAATATTTATTTTGCTTTCCACAAAAATATTAAGCAGTTAACTATTTTTAACATTGATAATAAGAAATGTTTCATGAGCACCAAATCAGCATATTGGAATGATTTCTGAAGAATCATGTGATGAATCACACTGAAGACTGGAGTAATAGTGATGAAAAATCAGCTTTGCTGTCACAGAAATAAATTACATTTGAAAATATATTGAAATATAAAATGGTTATTTTAAATTATAATAATATTTCACAATATTACTGTTTGTACTGTATTTTTTAATCAAATAAATGTGACTTTCAGAAACATTAAAAAAACCCATACATACCCAAAACTATTGGAATGTAGTGTACATGAAGATGTGCACACAAATATGCAAATGCACGTACATGGTTGTGCAATCTGTCAGTCTCATATGCACCCACTTCAATTGTGCACAACATATATTAACACTTTGTCTATTATATATTGTCTGAAGTGCTCCTTTGTGCTCTGAAGTGCTCTTCCTTGTCCTTTTACATTTTATCGCTGCAGCTGGACAAAGTGGAGAAGTTCAAATACAGTAAGAGCTCTTTGGACAGCCTCCACGCCAAGTACAACACTAAGACCTGTGCCACTGTGGTGGGTGACAGGGAATGGGGGCATCTCCAGCTCGACGCTACCTCTCTCTATATGCTCTTCCTGGCTCAGATGACTGCCTCAGGTACTCCAGGTCTTGCTTTAGAACTCCCATAATGTGACTTAAGACACCTGAGACTCTTGAGGGCACTCACATCTTCCTTTAAAAGTGTGCAAGTTTTCTTTCTTTTCCTCTGAAACAGCAGAATCTCCTTTTTGTCCACATTATATGGTCTTTAGTAGACTTGCACAAGTAATCGAATAAATAATAAAGATTACAGTCATTGTTTGTGAACAGATGTGTGCTCCAAACATGAAGAGTGTTCAAAAAGTGCAAAATGTCTTTTTTTATAATGTGTTTTTTTTTCATTGTAGCCAATTACAGAGGAGACAGAATTATCATTACACAGTTACTCCACACAAAACAAAAAGTTTAATATTCAAGGGTTAGTTCACCCAGAAATGAAAAAAGTATCATTAAATACTTACCTTCATCTCATTCTAAACCTATAGAACGTTTGTTTATCTTTGGAATTCGAATATCATATAAGATATTTTTAATATTCTCTTATTTCCGAGCTCCAAAAATATATAAAGAAGTCATACAAGTAATCCATATGGATCAAACAGTTTAATCCAAGCCTAAAGAGACATGATGGCTTCATATGGATGTTTTTAATGTAATGACAGATTGATGATAGAATTTTAATTTTGAGTGACCTATCCCTTTAGTTCTGTTTATCAAAATTAAAGGGAAATAACCAGCGATTAGGATTTTTGCTGTGATTACAGCCCTAAACTAACTCTGTCTAACTAGTCATAGAAAAACAGCAGTGCGAGGGGAGAAATACTGGAATCTGATTGGATACTGTTAATTTACTGAGTGTAGCATTAGTAGATCTTCTCACACATATCGTTTGCCATGTCTTGTGTCCTTTTAGGGCTGCACATCGTGTACACACAGGATGAGGTGGATGTGGTCCAAAATCTGCTGTTTTACATTGAATCTGCATACAAAGTGGCTGTAAGTCTCTCAGTATCGATCACTTAGGCCTTATGTGTTTATATATGTTTGTATGTTTTACTCATTTTAGTCTGTAATTGTTATTAAAGAGCCACTCTCTGTAACTGGCATTTTCTCCTACAATTGTTTAGGACTATGGGATGTGGGAGAGAGGAGACAAAACCAATCAGGGGATCCCCGAGCTCAATGCCAGCTCAATTGGGATGGCTAAAGTGAGTCTGATGGAACAAAATAGACAAAAGAAATGTCCTTCTTTTTGTCACTCTCTTTCTCTCACACTCACACACTTCCACGTAATGTTGTCAGTCCTCTTCTGAGCAGCTGAGAATTCTCAGGCTGGCATGATGGGGGGGAGGGGTGTTCATGCCATGCACTCATGACCCAATATAACCTCAACATGGCCTCTCTGGTATTAATGTTCCTTCCCAGCTTTCCCTGCCAGCTTGTGTCATTTCTGTTTGTTCCTATTGTGACACTTTGCACAGAGCAGAAAGTTTCTGGTTGTTCTTTCTCTGTCTGAGAAGACTGAGGACCATTCTAAGGTCAGGGAACTAGCCCTTAACCATGATTTAATGCAATGTACTGGTTTGAATTTAGAAAATCTGTATAAATTCAGTTGTGGCAGCCTCAATGATCTTAACTCTAAATGTAAGAGTAAAGATCATCTCTGGCAGAGCAGGCTATGCCTAATTTGTTGTCTGTGGCCCTGGATTTCAGTGCACACTGAATGAATATTGGCTTTGTTGTGACCATTGAATTGAGATTCTTGCCAGGACAGAATACTGTAACAGCCCCTGAATGGACCCTTTGTGTAACTGCAGGCAGCACTCGAAGCCCTAGATGACTTGAATCTCTTTGGGGCCAAAGGGGGACCTGACTCTGTGGTTCATGTCTTGGCAGATGATATCCAGCACTGTCAGGTGAGGCTATAGAGGTTGTAGTGCTCTGACTTGAGGTTGTATTTGCCTGACTTGATAAAAAAAGATTAAAATGATTTCCGTCGTCTTATACTGTCTGCATATTCCTCTCAAGTCCATTCTGAGCTCTATGTTGCCCAGAGCTTCTACATCTAAAGAGGTGGACGCTGGCCTCCTGTCCATTATTTCATATCCAGCTTTTGCTGTGGAAGACATGGAGTTAGTCAATATCACTAAGGAGGAAATCATCTCCAAGCTCCAGGTCAGAACTTGATCTCAGACATGAGGAACTTGTTTAACAGCTGTCTGTCTCTCACTGTAGGGTGGGGTATATTTGTTACTTGCATCTCTTTTTGTCTGTAGGGAAGATATGGCTGTTGTCGTTTCCTTAGAGATGGCCACAAAACTCCAAAAGAGGTCAGTTTATCACACAGTTTATAATACACAGACAAATTGGGCCATATATTGATTACATTGGATAATTGTCTAATGTAGAACATGTAGAAACAAATATGTTTAGTTTTACATCCAATATTAAGATTTATTACAGAAATATGTGGATATGTACTGCAACTATTAGATGTCTCTAATAAACAAAATTAATCTTTTTCATTTGAATTTACTTTTTAAAATACATGTCCTCTTTTTTTCCTAATAGGACCCCAACAGACTGTACTATGAATCTGCTGAGCTGAAGCTTTTTGAAAACATTGAATGTGAGTGGCCACTTTTCTGGACCTATCTGATCTTGGATGGCATCTTTATCAACAGTCCAGAGCAGGTAATTTCATTCAGAATTTTTTAGCCAGTCTCGTTCTGGAAATACGACTGATGTAATTGTGATAAGATGTTTTCTTATCAAATCTATTACAATATATTTTGCCTATGTTGTTAATTTTCATATGCATAAACATGTGGCTAAAGATACAAATGTCACAAAATATGCAGACTTTGGGCAGATTTCAAAGAAAATGGTCTTATGTATGATGGGCATTGAACTATAATTCCATCCAGTCACATGATATCAAACGTTTAACATTTTGATCCGATTTTAGGACACATATTGTTTCCTTTTGATTCTGCGTGAGTTTACTGTATGATGCCCAGGTTTGTAATAACTTAGTGTCTGTTCAGATTGTAAAAGTCATGTAGTTTAGAATTCTGGTGCCTTTGGCAGCTAATGTACAGATTTGAGCAAAGGCAAAGCTTGAGAGAGACTTTGTAGAGGTTAAAAATAAGGTTGTGCTGCAGATGCAGGCAGGCTGTATTTCCACATTTCTGTCCTCTCAGGTTCAGGAATATCGAGAAGCTCTGGAAGGTATCATGATCAAACAGAAAGATGGGATACGGCTTCTGCCTGAACTCTATAGTGTTCCTCCAGATAAGGTGAGAGATCCTTTCCTAACCAATTAAACTGATGGTTAAAAAAATCTGAAAACAATGAAATATCAATGGATTAATGTGAATTCAACATTATTTAAAATCATTTCAGGTGGATGAAGAGTATGTTAATCCACACACGGTGGAGAGGATCCCAATGGGAAAGTGCCCTCTGAAGTGGGGCCAGTCCCTTTATATCCTGGGCAATCTTTTGGCAGAGGTGAGAGGTCATAGGTCATGTCTTTGCTATACTTCTTCTTTGAAAGCTTTGTACCAAGTTATATTTGAGAAAGTATGATAAAAACCTCTCTTTTTCTTTCCATTTCAGGGTTTTTTGGCTCCTGGAGAGATAGACCCTTTAAATCGCAGGTTCTCTACCATCCCTAAACCAGATGTTGTTGTACAAGGTATGTTTCAACATTTTTTAACCACTTGGACTTTATGGCACATGTGATGTATTGCATGGTGGTTGAAATTAGAGGTTGACCGATATGGGTTTTTCTCTGGCCGATGCCGATATTTAGAAATCAGGGCAGCCGATGGCCGATATATGATGCCGATTTTTTGGTTGATATATTTGGCCGATTTTCTTTCTTTCTTTCTTTTTTTTTCCCCTTGACCGATTAATACAATCAGTTAAACGGTTTAAAAAGTCATTTTTTTCAGTAATTTATCAAAATATTTAAAAAGG
>JAFVLL020000586.1:0-10019 GCA_021397915.2 Tor tambroides
TTTCTTTCTCCTCCAGTTCATCTGAAACGCCACTTCATGTTCCGGAACCACTTGTGTCTGGTCTTCGAGATGTTGTCCTATAACCTGTACGACCTGCTGAGGAACACGAATTTCCGCGGCGTGTCTCTGAACCTGACGCGCAAGTTTGCTCAGCAGCTGTGCACCGCGCTGCTCTTCCTGGCCACGCCTGAGCTGAGCATCATCCACTGTGACCTCAAACCCGAGAACATCCTGCTCTGCAACCCCAAGAGATCCGCCATCAAGATCGTGGATTTCGGGAGCTCCTGTCAGCTGGGACAGCGGGTGAGATGGAGCAGTCGCTGTCTGTCCACCATTTGTTGAATGCGTTCTGTTTCTGTAGAGTTTGCTGTTTCTCGTGTTGGTTTGAGTCTGTTTATTGTTTGACTGCACCTCAAAGCTCATTCAGTAACATAGACGCGTGTGTCCTCAGATATACCAGTACATCCAGAGCCGGTTCTACCGCTCGCCAGAGGTGCTGCTGGGAATGCCGTACGATCTGGCCATCGACATGTGGTCTCTGGGCTGCATTCTGGTGGAGATGCACACTGGAGAGCCTCTGTTCAGCGGCACTAATGAGGTGAGTCCTGATCTGATCCTCCTCTAGTCCGAGTGCAGCCTTTGCCTTCTGCTCATGTTTAGTCAATTCAGTAGAAACAAAACATTACGCCATTATTACTAGGGGTGGGACAATAAATCGATATGGCGATATATCGCGATCCTTCTCCATGCGATACGAGAATCGATATCTGGTGCCAAATATCGATATTTTCATTAATACAATAAGGCGCTCTAAATAGCTTTCTCTGCTCCCAGCATCTAAAAATGCGTGGAAATCGCGACCGCGCCATTTCCAGCTTCTATCCAAGAGCGCTCTGAGCAACCATGAACCGCGTTCTCCGTGAAGATGAAGCACGAGGAACTGAAGGATAAACAGATTTCCAGCCACTGTATTAGCTCTACTGCTATATTATATATGTTCATGGAGATGAGAACTAAAAAAACTGCCAGAACAGCTATCAGCGTGGACCATAGGCACCGATCATGTTATTATTGCGGTCCGTGAGTGAGAGAGAGCGCCGCCAGCGCATCCAGTTTTATGTGAACAAAACTGGATGCTCTCCCTCTCTCTCTCTTCTCTCTCAGATATTACAAGTGCACGTTATGCAGTGTGAGGACAGTGGGCACCAACCGGTAGAAACATAAATCTGCACCTATGGCATGGACGGCGAAACAAAACCTTGTCAGAGCCGTAATGCGGCGCAGAAGTGTGTGTGCTTGTTGCACGTCCTGACCTTATGTGCCCCACCCCTTTTTAGAGCTGTGTTTATGATCTTCTGTCTTCCGGTTGTACAGTGTTTCCCATACATAAGCTTTACCTGGGCGGCCTGCCCAGGAAGAGAAAATTTGAATTCCACTTTTTGAATTTCCACGCTTTCTGACCTCAGTTGGATGACCTGTGTAAATTGCGTAGCTCTCACACACACATCGTCGACTCATCATGCAACGTGGCAAACTGGTCAACCAGAGTTTCCTATACATTGATTTATTTGTGGCAGTCTGACACAATATTCACATTGACTGCCACAAATATCCACCGCCCCCTGCAGCAGCTCCCGCGTCTCACACACGAGCGTGGACTTTAGCCATATATTTAGCAACTTTCAGACTTTCAGGGGCTTTTTTCCATAAAAGGCACATACTGACAAACCTAGCAACTTTTTTGGATAAACCTTAGATTTCATTCAGTCTGTCTTTGACAGCTTTTAGGTGCGTTTTTGGCGGCGCCACCCTCTGCTTACATGAATGTAAACATGGGAAATTTTTTTAAACAATAATTGTACGATCTATTTAATATTCTATAATTAAATCAACTAATTGAATATTTGAAAATCGTGACCCATCCCTAATAACAACCTTATTTATTGGAATACAAGGCTCAAAAACAATGCTCCAACCCAGCCAGTATAAACAAATCCTTATGTGTTGCTCTACTTGTCGTCTTACCATTTGTGATGAATATTCTTGTTGGCAGGTCGACCAGATGAATAAAATCGTGGAGGTGTTGGGCGTCCCTCCCAGTCATATTCTGGAGCAGGCGCCTAAAGCCAGGAAGTTCTTCGAGAAGATGTCAGACAGCACGTGGTGTGTGAAGAAGACCAAAGATGGCAAAAGGGTGCGATGCTTTCTTTTCTTTGATTTGGTCCTGTCTCAGTTTGATGCGGTGATGCTGACTCTTCTGGTCTCTCCCGTGTGCAGTATAAACCCGCAGGCTCCCGGAAGCTGCACAGTATTTTGGGCGTGGAGGCGGGCGGCCCAGGCGGGCGGAGAGCTGGAGAGTCGGGCCACGCCGTCGCCGACTACCTGAAGTTCAAAGACCTGATCCTGCGGATGCTGGACTACGACCCCAAGACCCGCATCCAGCCGTATTACGCTCTGCAGCACAGCTTCTTCAAGAAGACCGCAGACGAGGGCACTAACACCAGCAGCAGCGTGTCCACGAGTCCGGCTCTGGAGCAGTCGCAGTCGTCCGGAACCACGTCCAGCACCTCCTCCAGCTCAGGTCAGAGAGCGCTTCGGTGGGCACGTACGGATCTGACATCTAGGGCCCTATCTAATCCATTTCATTTGTTCCAAATTCCCTTTTTCCATTTTAATCTTTCTGGATTCAATTTTTTTCCGTTTTAATTTTTCTTTACTCCTTTCTAATGGTTAAATTAAATATCATAAATCAAAAAGCATGTCTAATTAATTAAAATCATGATATTTATACAATTTCATATCAGTTTATTAAAAGTTTTCAAAAATTAGGGCCGCCATAGGCTATGTTTTATTGTTACCAAATTCTTTGTTTTAGCATGTCTAATTATTTGAATGCATAAAAAACACTTCATTTATAAAAACTGATTCTTTAAATAGCCTTTTGAAATGTTAATATCATTTAACTTCTAATTATTGAAAGTTAAAGAAGTGTTGTGTGATTATTTCTTAAAAGAATAAATGTGAATAATTTTAGTAATAGTAGTTGTAATAGTAGTAGTATGTACAATAGTAATATACTGTATTTCTGGCACAATAGGTGCGTTTACATGGAGCATTGTAATCGGTTTAAGAGTCCGATCTGAATGAAAATGCTCCATATAAACACCTCAGTCGGAATAAAAATGCCCAAACCAAATGAAACTGTAATCGGTTTGAGAGGGGTGAGATAAACCTTTCTATAAACCAAACAAAATTAAAATCCTGCCATGTAAACGCGTTAAACTGATTACGTCCACGTGATCACGTCAAGAGGTCGGGTCGTCAGAACGGGAACGTGATTAACGCAGTACATTCTGGGATTTGGGGACACCGACACTACAGTAGAGACTGAGTAATAGTGGAGGTACGAAGTTCAAATTTCAATTATAGAGTTAAAAACACATTAGAATGGAGAATGAACTATCTGCTCTCATGACCGGAGTGAAAAACGAATCTGAAATGAAGCGTGATTTTCTGTTTTTCAGCTCAGAAACAACACAATGATGATCGTGAAAGTATAGGTCAATGAAAATAAACAACTTGACCAAAATTTGCCTTTCTCATTTGTATTTGTTTATTACAGATTCATAATTTCCGATCTGCTTAAATTTATAAGTGCTCACGCCATGAATATTGTAGGAAAACACGTTTGGAAATGTTATGTGTGATTTGGCTCGTTGCGATCACTCTCTGTGTTCATAAAGCAACGCTCCTATGATTTATTGTTTAGCAGCTCTTAGTAAGAAATCGTGTATTTGTTCCCTTTAAGTACAGTAAAACTTTTAAGTATCAGAATACAATTCATTTCAGAGCGGCATTACAGAGGGTCGTACTGTTATTTCATCCCTTATTGCTTTAACATTAAGAAATTATGTTGGTATGATATGTGTTGATCAGCTGCTGAGATCAAGCTGTTCTGTGTGTGGTCCAGAAGAAGGCCGTATGATTTCTATGATGGTGTTCTGGCCATATGACTGAGCGCTCGAATGAATGCAAGGGATTCAGCTATTAGTCCGTTTATTCTAAGTGCAAGCAGCTATTCAAAATATTAACACGCATACGGGCGTTTTTCCTCTGGTGATTTGTATTTGTAGGCTACTTAGCGTGTCCCAAAGTTGAACACACCGGCACATGTAAACACCATATCGGATTAGATTACGTCTCGTGTAAACAGTCCACCGAATCTTTCAATCGGAATGACAAAAAAATGTACATGTAAACGTGGCTAGTGTCTTCAAGTTGAACCGAACTTTTATTTTGATAGGTTGCCGTTAGGGATGCTCCCATCAGGAGTTTTGCAGCCCATACCGAGTACCGATTTCTTGTCATGTGATCGGCCGATACTGATGCTTCAAGCTTTATATAACACATGTAATAATGTTATATAAATAATCACAAAAATTATTCCTTATACAGTGAACACTTTAATATTCCTTTAAAATGGTGTTTATGCATAATAGTATGTATATCAGGATACTTAATATAAGACAGAAATAAATGCAAACAAAATGTGTCTGATGCACCACAAGGCAGAGATGGGCACTCGAGTTAGAGACTCGGACTCCAGTCGCACTTTTATAGCCTTCAGACTTGACTTGACCTGAAATGACTCCAGGAAAAGGACTTGTGAATATATTAAGAGCAACTCGAGTCTTTTATCCTTAAATACTTCTATAAGTGCATCCGGACCGCGAGCCGTAACAGCAGCACCATTTTAAGAGAGCAGCGGAGCGGATCACATAACAAGCGCTCGGGGTCGTTTATGGTAAATATCTTTCAGCGCTATATCCTCATATTTTTATCTAAAGCTAAACGCGCTTTATTCAAGCCCTTTCAGCTCCGTGCGCATCTCTCTCCGGACGCCGAGTTCAAGAGCTGCCGCGGTTATTTTAACAACAACAGAAACACGCTGAGAGGACAAATTATAGATTACTTTCACTAAAATACAGCAGAAAAAAAAAACAATGCTGCAAATATAGTTATTTTTCTTACTATCTATTTATCTGTCTATAACCTACGACTCAAACCAGATGTAACGTTTCTGATCTAGCATTATTAATCTGTAGGCTAAGAACATTTCTATATATAGGAAGAACATTTATATATATAATTGTTGTTAGATGGCTAGGTTGGAATTTAAACTTTGAAACTGTTATCTTTCTTTTCTGATCAAGATGAGAACGTTTTGATTGTCCAATGTTAGAGAGAGGACAAAATAAATAGAAACATTTAAACTCCAATATGGAGGAGTCTGATGTAACTCATAAGGTTTAATGCTGTTCAATATCAGACTGAAGACGAAAAAAGAAATTGAAACTTTTAAACTACCGAAAGAACAAAAAGGAGTAGTTTGATCACGGCTATGCACGGCCGCTGCGGATAATCTGCAGGACGGGTAATAAAAAAATGCTTCTGATTATTTGCGGGTGGATAAAATAAATCATAAATGATGGAATATTAACTACATTTTTTTTAATATACATTTTTTCATTAGGCAGATGATTTCATTTGTGTGTGTGTGTGTCTGTCTGTCTGTCTGTCTGTCTGTCTGTGTGTGTGTGTGTGTGTGTGTGTGTGTGTGTGTGAGTGTGTGTGTTCACCTGATCGGGAAGTTGCAGTGACAGAAACGGTGACATTCCAGATAAAGTTTAAAAGGAGTAAAGGCTCTGTTAATGCTATCGAGTAGGCTAATATGGCTAAAGAAGATATTTTGTTTTATAAATAAATGTTAATAGAGCGGCCGCGATCAGCGTGCAGTGACGCGTGCAGTGATGCGCAGATCAGCTCTAACTGAATCTGCTGTTAAAAATGATCCATCCATTCATCATATCATCATGCAAAACATACACCACATATAGCGAATTTTTCATTGTTTCTCGAAGCGTCATAGCATTTCCACACCGGTGATGACTGCAGCATACGTCCCCACGCATCATATACGTCGTCACGCGTTGACGTCATCAAATTGCGATTGGTTCGTTAGATCGGCCAGTTGTATGAGTACCGATCGAGTCATAAAATGTGATTATCGGCTGATACCGATCTCCGGCTGATCGATCGGAGCATCCCTAGTTGCCGTGAATACATTTACATTTCTGTGTGTATATAACGCTAGTTTTACTCAAATGAACGTAAAATGTTCTCAGAGCAGTTCTGGAGATATTGATCGTGTATTTATGTGCTCATTTAGTGAGACGGCAGACGTTAATATCACCGCAAGAGTCACGCGAGCTTCGGTTTGTGTGTAGTAAACAAAACCGCATTTCTTCACCATTCATTCACAGAGACATGCTGTAATGCAGGATCCATATTTAAATTTAAGTATTAATTCATCCAAACTTTGACAAATTCTGTGACATTCCACGTTATACAGTAAATTCCATTTCTATGACTGTATCCCGCGATTCCGTCTACGTTTTCTGCTCTGCGGAAATCACAAGGCCCTGGAGATCATGAGTTGTGCCATCTCTGACTCTATACGCTGTGTGTTTGCAGGAGGATCGTCTGGAACGAGCACCAGCGGCCGCGCCCGCTCCGACCCGACCCATCAGCACCGGCACAGCGGAGGACACTTCAGTGCGGCAGTGGGCATGGACTGTCACAACCTCTGCCCGCAGGTGCCCACCTCACCCACACACAAACATTAGGGCTGACACAATAAATCAATGCATCACGAATCAAGAAACAATTCTGTGATTTTCCAGATGCATGGCGATTCTCTCTGGAGTCGATTCTGAGCTTAGTTTTTAACAGCAGATGGCGCTGCGTGATTTAGAAACAGCCATACTCTGCTGCTTCCAGTTCCTTACACACACACCACTTCAACCTCAAATAATCATTCAGAAAGTTTGAAAAGGCTGATGTGAATTACAAGGGTGTTCACAGTGGGCTGTGTTCACATTAATCTTGCATCATAAAAGCATTCTGAGCCGAGGAGCAAGTACATTTAACCCTTTAACGCGTACGATCACACCGCTGTGATTATAACGTTCAGCGCGTCATGTGATCCACTGCTGAATTCAGATCTGCTTTCACGCTTTAGCTGACGCTGAGCGTTTGTCACATCACAAATATTCAGTGTTTTCAACCATATAATGCTTATTTTAGGTTTCAGACATTTTAAATGCATATAAGTACTAGCAAAACTATACATTTATAGTTTGTAAAATGCGCGCTGATGTCTATGGAAACAGCAATAATGATCCTTACAAATATAATCTGCTGACATGTTTTACAGATAACATGGCGGCACCCATCCCCTGGTATAGATCAACTAACACGGTTATTATAAAAGTGTTTAAACTACCAAATACATTTACTTGCACATATTTCAGAATCAGAATAGCAGATATTTTATAATATAGTGAGTATGTTTTGTGAATATTAATAATAAAAAAATGAAAAACGCGATCCATGTGTCATACAGCGCTATTGTGGCTGCGTTGTCACATGACAAGCATGACGCGTCACCATGGAAACAATAAGGCTATACATTCTAAAATAACGCTCGCCTAAAAAAACTCAGGCTGGGGGCTCAGCTAGTATATTAAACTCACGTGTGAAAGGGTTAACCACTACCCAAAGGCACAGGGCTCTTCTTCATGAGCATTTGAGTGTGCGCTTAAACACTAGCCTAGAGCGCCATCTGCTGTTAAGAACTAAGCTCAGAATCCATTCCAGAGAGAATCACCATGCATTCTGAAAATCCCAGAATCGATCCACGAATCAAGATGCATCGATTTATGGTCGCAGCCCTAACAAACATCAACCCGCCAGATCCGTATTACACACATAACTAAGCCAAAATGACATGTTAGTGTTTGTGGAGTCAGTGAGGGCGTAGGATTATATCAGGAAGAACAGGCGTGTTTATGATGTCTAGCAGTGTTTCCTGCAGGATTCTGTGAGACTATGGCAGGCGCACTTCTGTCCCACTAGAAAAGTGTGTACGTTTTATAGTTAAATCTGGTTGATTCTGATAGCAAACCCATTTTTAGTGACAACTGAACTAAATAAAGTATCATTGAACTCTAAAATGGACCAAAAAAGTTCTCTTTTCAATTGTGATAGTGTCTCAGTCCACACCACAATCAGACTGATGTATTTGGAACTATATCATATAATAATGAATAAACAATTATTATTATCCATAAGACAGTAATATTACTATTGTAAAACAACTGCACTGTAAGACAAATTATAAATATATTAATTATTTTTATATAAAAATTACAATACTTGTGTCTTAATTTTTTGACTTTCAAGGTTTTATTTTGATGGAAAACTGCTGTTTCTGTCTTGCTATAAATCCAGAGAAATGCTGTCCTCAAAAATGTTGGGAATTATTCAAGTATGTAAATAAAGCGTAATTGGCACACATTGCGCTCCTGAGTGCATGTTAAAGGCATTCACTGCATTACTGTGAATCGAGCCGCTCTGAAACACGCAGCGCAGCAGATCATATGCTTTTGGAATTTAAGTTTTCTGAGCCATATCACCCACAGTCTAAATAATTAATGGGAAACACCTGGTTCTTCAGAGGAAGAACTAGCCCCTGTGAGATCCATCACCTCAGATCTTTGACAGAGTTTGGATCGAGATGCTCGGTAACATGTCAACTAGAGATCCTTGGTCACTGCTGTAGATTCCAGTTAAGTGTTGGATGCTTTAGATGACTTGATCATGTTTAGATGTCTGTGACTACTTTTCTACATCGGAGCTCATAAACAGGGGTGCACATAAGTTTTTCAGCCTGGTTCTTCTCAGAGAACCTGGAGATTTGGTCTGGTCCTCACTGCACATAGTGTGACCCATTCAATATAGCTATAAAAAATAAATTAATAGTGATAACATTATTGCACTTTATTTAGTTAATAAACCAAATAATAAAGTGATAATACTATTATATTTTAAAATAAAAATTGAGTATTAAATACAAGTATAATTTTCATAGTGAACTTAAAAATAAAATGCAAAATTTTACATTTTTTTTTTTATATATGAAATTTTCATCATTTTCAAACTTACTTGCCAGCAACCCACCAAAATAAAAGCTTGCTAATTTTAAGTATATGTGCTTCTGGGTTTAGCGCTGCCAACTGAAGAGCGTCAGTGAATGAAATCTCACCGTTTCGCACTGTGCTTTGAAAACGGCAGCGGGTAACCTAGATTTCTGCTTTCAGTTTGAATAGAAATCTTATATAGTACAGTTTGTCGATCTAAAATTGTAATGCATTAACAGCTGTCAGCCATGTCGGTATGCAAATGAGCGGTGTGAACTTATTTACACAGCGCATTTTTGTTTTGCATAACACTTATGTGCACCCCTGCTCTTAAAGACCTGCACGATCAGTGTGTTTACAGTAGGGCTGGGCGATAAATCGCGAAAATATCACACTCACGATGAGGCAAAAGCTGCGATAAATCCATGTGTATCTTTCAGCGAAGCCTGGTTCTGTGATCAGTAGTAAATCTCCATCAAAGTCCAGAGGACGCTTTTACGCAGAAACTACAAATACGCTCCGCAGAAGAAATCCAGGAAATCCCCATCGTGCTAGCTGAATAAACAGAAGATTGAACAGCTTTCATTGATTCAGCGTGACTAATAAACACACGACTACGACAATATATGGTTTATCGGAGTTCTTATTTTCTTTATTATAAAGTATATAATGCAATGCCTTTATCACCCCTTAGAATACTATGAAATATGTTGCGTGCCTTATTCTGTGTAAAAGAAGCTACATCATCTCACAGAAGGATTTATTTCAACACTTGACTGAAGTTATGAAGTGAGTTTGGAGTAAAAACATGTTATTAGATGTATTTTCACGAGCTTTCAGAAGGAGCAGTATTTACTACACAGTTCACTGAGAAGCTACGCAAACAACTTTATTATCGCAGCGTGATTTCATAATATCAATGATATTGTCTGCGAATTTTTTTTTTTTTCTTTTTCCGCGTAGCTTGTCAGTGAACTA
>JAFVLL020000587.1:0-90766 GCA_021397915.2 Tor tambroides
ATACGAAGAAATTGACCCCCCCCCCCCCCCCACACACACACCACACTTAAAACACCTTCCCGCGCCCCTGTACCTCGGTTTTTCTAAATCATGCGCACAATTTCAAAATCCGTTCGCTCGTTTTAAGTACATTGTACGCACAAAATGATAATTCGTTCTGTTTCCCAATTAAAGTGTTTTTGGTCCATAACATAACATAACATAACATAACATAACATAACATAACATATATAACAGAACAGAACAGAACAGAACATAACAGTACAGTAGCAGCAAGTTTATGAGAATGCGGACTAGAAGTAGATAGAATTATTATTTTGTGAGTATGATTTACTTAAAATGAGTTCACATATTATTATTTAGTGCCCATGATTTACTTACAGTAAAACAAGGGAACAATTTAGTAAATTGCACGCATGATTTAGTAAACCGAGGGAATGAATTAGTAAATTATGTGCAATATTTACTTTTTTCCCTCCATGTCATGTGCGCTCCATAGATTTGTTTTCATTCTAAAGTTATTTATTTTAGTTTTGCATTTTTCTAATTTAATTATTTATTACATTTTCATAAACTCGCTGCACTTCCCTCGTGAATCCCAGTTTGGGAAACGCTGCTTTAATTTATCTCTGCATTGCCAAAGATTATCTTACAAATGTTATATTTAAAACAAAATCAGCATGAAACAGCATCGACAAGCCATTTTGCCTCCATAATTTGCACATGAAGTTATTTGACTTATGACACGAAACATTATTTGACACATGCACAATATAACCAGAAACAAGTATTAAATACAATTGGTTTTTCATTTTATATTGACTTTAAATGACAATTCAACAACAACAGCAACAAAAGGCTGTCTTTCCCTCTCTCACTTTCAATTTCTGTCACTGAGCAGCTGCTTCTAGGGCTCTATATCTACTGTGTGCTTTACTCTGAGATGCCAGAGATAACTTCATCCTTGAAAATGAAATTTGTGTGTCGTAGCGCGTTTGTGTGTTGTGAGTCTTTTTTTCAGTGCCAAGCACCCACGGCTACTCATTCAGATGGGAAGGGAAAAAAGTCTAAAAGTCTACTCTGGCTTACAGAAAGCCCCAAGAGGTGATACATGCAAGCATATCCTCCCTGTACAGCTCCCAGTTGTTTCTAAATGGCTACAGTAATTAATTCTCACGACTTAAGGATGGTTTGATTTATATCTTAATTGTGCCAAATTATGCTTGCCTTACAGTGGATATTGAACTAACCTAATGTAGAGATATCAGAATAGGGTATGTACTTAAAACTCTACCTCAAAGCACAAATTAATACCACATGTGAGTGATAACATATAGGGGCCTCATTGGAAATGTGATGCAGAGCAGTGGTGCGGTGCTCTTTGAAGTGATAATGATTTGAATAGATTCTTGCTAGCTGGAGAGCTCCACAGTAGAGCAATTAAATCTGCTTTAAGGAAACTGCAGACACGGAGAAAATGTATATGAGGGAAGGGCATGATCCCCAGATCTACAGCGAAGAAACAACCTGTTGTTTTACAGTGCTGGGAATTGAGTAATTAAAAGTAGCGGTGGTGTTAAATTAGCTGTATTTTTCAGTAGCTTAGCAGTTAGCTACTTTTGATGAGAAGATGTGTAGATGCCTTGTCTGTTGGCGCTGGTTGACGCTTGTTTTCGCCAGTTGAACATGTTGAGTCAGATCTTGGAGTGTTTGAGAACTGGCTTTCAGTGTTGTCATCGCAGAGTTTGTAGCACAACAAAATGCTACATTGCTTTTGTATGTAGCAACGAGAATCATATTTTTGTTTATTTGAGCAAGTTGATTCAGATGGTTCACGTAAATAAACAATTTTCAAAGCAATCCACCAAATCTCTGAGGTATTTTATTGTACAGGTCTCTTTGAGGCCTTTGTCGTTTTTGCTAGCATTTTCAGTAGCTTAGAATTTAGCTACTTTTGACAACAATATGTGTACCACATCAGACTGCTACATTGCTAAACTATCCTCTATGTAGCAATTAGAATTCAGATTTTTGCTTATTTGGTTCATTCATATGGTTCACGTTGTAAAACAATTCACCAAATCTCTTTGAGGTATTTTATTGTAGGTCTGTTTGAGGCCTTTTTTCCTGCTGATGTTTTCAACTCAGCTATAGAAATTGGTGGGGTTTCCTAGACTTGTTGTATTTTGTGTAAATATAATGTTTAGATATAATAAATATAACATATAATAGTAGATATAGGAATTATTATAGATATTATCCCCCTCCATATCATCAGTGTAGGACTTATTACATTAGTGTTCAGGAATTAGTACAACTTACTGAAATGTATCGTGTCTCAAGTAATTGCTCAGTTAGTGTTTTGACCGCAAAAAGACATGTAAATAATATGTCAGGTAACATTACATTTACTTCAGGAAAGCCATTTAATTTACATAGCTTGTTAGAAAAAATAAAATAAATTCTAGAGATTAGCATTTTAACTTCCATTAATTAATGCATGTTTGAATAAATCTGTCTTGAAATTGGGCTTTTATGACAGCAACTGTTTAAATGTTATACATTGTAGAATGCAGACCCATAATTATATCATTAAAAAGTTGATATAAAAACTGCCTTATGTGCAGTTTTTATATGTTGTGTTGACACATTATATCTTAAAACAAATAGCAACTACTTCCACTAGCTTCTCCATCACTGCTTTACCTTTGTACTAGTAAAATGATCTATTTGTGAACTTGGATCACGTGTAAAATAGCTTCCACCTTTGAGTAGATCGGAGACAATTTTAATTATCGGTTAATTTATAGTAAGTGATTATCTTATAATGGACCAGGCGCTGCTTTTCCTGAGAAATTATTACTCTGCTGTTATTTTAGTCTCATATGAAAGATATTTTTCTAGCTGAGGAGGTCTTTGTATTTCTCTTTAATTAAATGTAAAAGTCTCCATTGAGACATGGATCAGGACAGATATTAGCTGTTTTTATTTATTTATTTTTATTTTTATTTTTTTCCTACTAGATGGAACGCATACAGTTTGAATGTGAATTGGTAGTTCTGTCTGTCTGTCTGTCTGTCTATCTATCTATCTATCGATCTATCTATCTAAAATTGAGAAAGTTCTGTACATTACTGTGATTTAAAAAATAAATAAATATTAGTATTTGTATTGTTGAAGCCATTACCATGGAGAAGTTTGTTTTTTTTCCCCCCTTTCTTTCCCCGAGCAGTTCCCTGTGCTATACTTCTTCTCACTACCTCTTCTCACTTGCTGCAGTCTGTTTGCCCATGAGAATGTCTCCTCACCTGCCAGAAGCTGAAAATGAAGGAGGAATGAATGTTAAAAAGGTCAGGTAAATCAGGTCAGTGAAATGGCAAAATAAAATACACCCAAATTCCCTGTGAAATGAAAAAAGTATGTTCACCCGGATCTTCTAATACCAGAGTCATACCACTTGAGGGTATTTCATTTTTTTTTTCTTGTTTTTTTTTGTGGGCTATCTATCTATCTATCTATCTATCTATCTATCTATCTATCTATCTATCTATCTATCTATCTATCTATCTATCTATCTATCTATCTATCTATCTATCTATCTATCTATCTATCTATCTATCTATCTATCTATCTAGTATTACTGCAAAGCTCATTGTTGTCATTCCCCTTGATTGTCATTGTCAATCTTTTGGGTTGCAGTAATGAGAATATAATACTTGAAATTTTGTGCATAAAATTTTCTTAATGTGCTTAATTTTCTTAATTGTCAAGAAAATGTCCATGCAAACAACTTTAATGTTCCTGAAATAGGTTTCATTTTCTATTTTCAACTTTTTATATATATACAATAAATTAAATAAAATATTATACATTTGCATACATACATACTGTACATTTAATTGATAATTGGCTTTTAATTGATAATTGATTTCAATTTAGTATATACTTGTAGGTGATAAGTTGGTCCATTCCTCCCAACCCCTTGAAAAAATGGGCTTCCTCCATAAGACTGGTAGACAGTCAAAACCACTGACAGTGTGCTGCAAACACGGAGGCAGAAAATGAATTCTCAAAAGTGCAGATTGTGGCGACGGGCCATCAATAATCTTGGCAGGACGCATTTGGGCCGGACGTTGAGTATCCCTGCTGTAGCATGTAGGCGCCCTTAAAGTCATTGTTGTACGTGGCCATTATAATAGTTGCTTCACCTCTGCACTCTCTCACTTTTCTCTCCTCTACCTCCCACACACTCTCTCAGTCTCTTGTGCTCTGAAACTGACGACCTGAAGCTTTTGTTGTGGGAGGATTTTGGCTGTCAGTTTTTTGGGCTTATAAAGGGAAATAACATTTAACCTCTAACAATTTCTCTGTTTTCAGAGAAGGTGTCCATACTAGAACATGTCTGAAAGGGTTTGGGCGCCTACAGCTAGTGTTTTGTGTATGTGACCCAGTTTTACAGTAACTCATGCAATACAATTGTATTAGTATTCCTACAGTACTTCCACAAGGTTTAGCTTTGGTATATGGCGCGTATCCGTGGGTACCTGCTTAGGTAATTATCCAATTAGCTATAAACGGAATTGTAATATCACCATTCACTAATGGCTGCTCGCTAGCGGAGTTTCTACCTTTCATTCTGTGAGGTTATTTTCACCTTTATGTTGGAAATGTGAGTCTAAAACAGGGTTGGAAGCCTTGGTGAGATTAAAACTGGGGCATGATGGGACTGAAATGCATTTCTTGTATAGAAATGCCCTTGTTCGGGCTTAATCTTCCAGCTTGCAGGGCTCTTTTTGCAATCATGTTCTCCTTTAAATATTACATTGAATGGTTAGCAGAGAACATGCTGTAGAAAATGCTTTATGTAATTGACAATATTCTGGGTAGGTGATGTGAGGTGAGAGCTGTTGTAGGATTTGGATTACAGTATAATACATGACAAGACTATGGGGTTGGTTATTGTGGGGTTTTTTTTTAATGATCATCATGATGTTTTTAGATAGCAGTGTGAACAGACATTGTAGCCAATTCAAATGTTTATTTCAAAAAGTGAAAATCTAGTCGTTAATAATGTGTTTACTACTGCTTTTTGCTAAATACATACTAGATTTGATAATATAATAGTTAGAAATTGGATTATAGTTATAAATTTCATAATGTAATTTAAATTGTTTTATATAATAAAATTTAATTGACTGATATCAGTTAATCAATCAATATGAATATTTATTAAAATAAGCAACAATATTCATAAGTAATTATTTATATTTTAATAAACATAAACACTTCCACATGAAGCTGTAGTTTTAATATTATTTATAAAGTATTATTCTGTTTATATACTCTGATATACTTTTAAATTAGTCTTTTATTTCTATTTTCAGTTTTCGTTGAAGTTCATAATTTTGAATTTTCTTTTAAGTAGTGTTATATTTTCGTCATTTTTGTTTGTTTATACAGGTGTGTGTGTGTGTGTGTGTGTGTGTGTGTGTGTGTGTGTGTGTGTTTATATAGCTTTAATTTAGATTTATTTCTGTTTTATAAACTCTTTTTTTTCAGATAGTTGCCAATGCATTTCTAATTTTTGTTTTTCATCTAACGTTTATATCTTATTTTATTTGACTTTAATTTCAAATGATTTTACGCATTATTTTTGGTTAGCAATAACAACACAGATAGAGACTCAGTTGGGTTTTGGATCAAATCTTTGAAACAAAGTTTCAACTGACACAGATATGAGTCAAATTACCAACATTTCTTCTGCTGAAGTTTAAATTCTCTGTCTTAACACCCTTGTACTGAAATGTTTTTGAGAGAATATGGGATAACAAAAACAGTCTATTTTGGAATTTCTATTAAAATCACTGCAGTATTTTGCTTTATTATTTATGTTCAGCAAAAATCACTGCACATGTATTGTGAATATTCAATACATCACCCAACCCTTCACCTTTCTCTCTTTCACCTATAAAAATATTAAAATGAAAGATAGCCTGTGATGTTTTGCAACTCCTGCCAATGGCAGCTGTGCCCAGCGCTGAAATCACAGCAGGCGTAATGCATTCTTTTCAGCCATTGATCCATGCCAAAATGAAACCATTACTCCTTCATTGATTTCCATTCTATCTCTACTGATGCTCTTTCCCAGGTCTTTCTTAATTAATTGCAATGCTCTCTCTCTCTTTATGAACATGGTTGTATAGATTGTGTCCCACAGATGAGAGAGAGAAACATGTTTCTGCTTATTTTAAGTGATGCTGCCTTGAACTTTAATTGCACTGTGCCTGGAGTCCGCTAAGTAAATGCACCACGGGAGATTTGAAATATTCATCTCTGCTATGAAAGATGGGCATTAATGAGGGGGCTGTTTTTATTTGCCCACAATGCATTGCATGAGCTGCATTATTTTCCATGGGGCACTTCTTCGCACCAGCCATAAATTGGCAAAAGATGCTCAATTCGAGCATGTGATCAGGTGACATGGTCCTGGCAAAAATACAGAAACTAGAGCGCTTGGACATATTTGTTTGATTGACAGTTGTTATTACTAATAGATAGCTAAGCACAATGGGATATGATGTATGTGAGCTCGACTAAATTTAGCCGGACTTAATGGTGGCTTAAACCTTTGCCGCCTCTCTGTCCACACTGACACCACTAATGATCTCATGCCATTAGTGGAGCATGAGGGGAGCTCAGCCCATCACAAACTCTAGCTGATGACAATGACAATGCAGAACTAGCAAATTTCATTTTGTGTCATAGAGCTCTCCATTAAAAATATAATAATAATAATAATAATAAAACAATATATTCTTGGTATCTAAGACTTAAAGGGATAGTTCACTCAAAAATACAAACTCTGTTAACATTTACTCACCCTCAAGTCATTCCAAACCTTCTCAAATTTCCTTTTACTTTATAGTTTCCTTTCAACTATACAGTCAAACCAAAATTTATTCAGACACCTTCAACATTTCTCACATTATTACAGTTTCTTCGCTATAGTTTAGAAAATGGTAATACAATATGACAAGAACTCAAGAATAAATTCATCTTGATAATGTCAGATAACTTTGATAGAAAGGTGTGTAACAAAACATGGTCAGGTCAAAGTGTCAAATCAAAATTTTTGGTCCCAAATTTTTCAGCAATTTTACTGGTATGAAAATTTTTTGGGTATAATATGTCACAGTTTACTTTATTTTGCTATCCTCACTTACATAAATGAACTATAGTGTCCTTCACCCACTAGTAAAAAAAAAAAAAAAAAATTATATCTGGTGTCAAAATCATTTTTGCTTTGACTATATATGAATTTGCTGATGAATTTGACAGATGAAATAAGTTTGATTGGATGCTCATTCTTTTGCTTTGACAGCTAAAGACTTGGGAAACATTTCCAAACCCTTTTAAAAGTTGAGGAGCCTTTTTATTTAGCTGTCTTTACAATGTCCAATTATATTGGTTAGCTTCCTTCTTTACATTTAGCATCGGTTTTAGCATTTAGCACGTAGCAAACAGATCTCCGGCCCATTTATAGATCGTGACCCACCAGTTTTGCCACTGTTATATCACACAGCTGTGCAGCAGGGTCTACAACTTTTGGTCAAATATCTTCAAGGCAAAAAGAGTGTTATTTATTTATTTGTTTATTTTTTTAAAGCAAGCATGTCTTTATATATGTCTGTCTCTGTTGTTTGTCCTATGTTGACCTATATTTCTCTGTTATGGTGGCTGTTTTGTGTTCCTGGGGGAAAGACAATAAGACCGATACCGCTGGAAGCCTCTGGCGTGGCACTTCTGCTGTCTAACTAGCCCCGAGTGTCTGCTTTCAAAACGAATCGGAGTTGGCAAAAGGGAAAGAGACTGTTTATGAACTGAAACTTTAGAGTATTTTGACAGCACAGCTGAACTGCATCCTAAATTATACATGGGCACTAGAACTGTGTCGTGAAGGGACAGCTGACTGCAGGTAGACCTCACCATCAGCACTGCCAGTTTGGCACTGCCATCCCGCTCTATGCCAGAAAACACTGCCATCATGTCAGGTAACATCTCTCTCTGTTTCCTTCTCTTCACACAAACAACAAAACTGCCACAGAACAAGAGCTGCCTATCGACAACGCTTGACAGGTCGGCTGGTGGCTTAGAACTGGTGGATAACAACGACTCTTGTTGTTCTGTTTTATGAAATTTGGGGCATTAAAAATGAGCAACATCTTTTTTTATGTACTTGGTGTCGAAATTTGCCTGAAGCAAACTGTCTAAACCAGTAGCAATTGTATCAACAGAAAGAATCCTCAAGATATTTCAGTATGGTCGAGATGTTTCAAATGTTGTTTCTCTTTGATCTCCTTGATTTTAAGGTAAAAGCAGTGATAAATGTACTAGTCAAGCAGGCAGTTTTCCTCTATGGGTAAAAGTTCTAAAGCACTTAAGTAAAGGGTTTTTTTTATCACCCTGCTTTTGGAGCTGATGAGTGTTACTTCAGGGATTCAGTGGAAAGAAACGTTTGGAGTGCTGTGAAAGAAATCTCTTTTTGCTCTGAGCTGCAAGCCTGCATTCAGTTCCACTTAAATCCTCTGAGGACTGTTTAATAATTATTGTATGTGATTCACATTCAGGCTGGGGAAATCAAGAAGGATTCTTGGCTGCATTTTTACAATATATATGGGTGGTTGCAATCTTTTGAATTTAGTTTAAATATGAAGAATTGAGAGGGAATTGTAGTCTTTCTGTGAATATTGTTTCATATGAACTTGCATACGCTCTGACAGCTAATTGCTTCATAACTAGGTCACATCTACTGGCAGATGAATAGGAGAGTAGTCACAAAAAGATTTCTTAGGCTACGTTCTAAGTGTGCTTCAATAGCAGAAGGATGTTGAAGTACGTTTACATCTGCAGTTGTGTCTTTTTTTGGATGGACTTTAAAAACTGCATGTAGCCAATTTGCCAAAACATTTTGGCTATCGAATAGTAATCATTTCTTGGATAACTCTGCCAGTTTTTGGACACAACCAATAAGCAATTTCATCTGAATGCCTTTTGTAGCAAAAATGTAATCATGAAAATTCATGCTGATATAGAATTGTTATTGTATTCAGTGACCAAGAAATACAAGCGAGCACTGATAAGGGTGCTTTCCAAAAGGAAGTGTCAGGACACAAATAATGCACTTCAGTTTTTTTTTTACAAAGCAAAGTTATATAAGCAGAGAGCATCCAGATCCTGAGTTGTTGACGTGGTGAGAATTACAATTTCACTATAAGGTTAGCACAGCTGCAGTCCTTGAAAAATTAGTTGCATAGAGAGTATAAGTATAGCTCATTTAAAGCTGTTTTGGAAGTCATATTTAAAATGTACGAAAAAACACCTTACAAATGTGAGGTTAACATTTTACCATTAGTTGTTTGAAGGTTTGAAGATTTCACATCAATTATGAATTAGTGATTTTGTTATGCTTTTGTACGATTTAATTAGTACATAAATGTACAAGTTACTTTACATGTGAAGTATGAAAACATACAAAGAAGAATGTGCAAATTTATACAAATTTGCCACCAGTTTGCCAAAACATAAAATAGTTAGGATTTTGTTGAGGTATCTAGTCTTTGAAAATTCATACCAAATTCAACCTGTGTAGACTTGAGGGGAACTGACTTCATACATGCACTAAAAATCACTGCAACACCAGTTGGTTAACAGCAAGTGCAGAAATGCCTCAAAAAGTCTAACAGCATTTCTTTGCAGATGCCATTTGATATTTTGTATTTAAAACAATAAAGTTCAGACATTTTTAAGTGTGACTTGCCAAATATGTTTTTAAATCACTTTAGATAATTGAACAGTGTCAGCGGTGTCATGAATCACAACTTCTCTCGTTTTGATAACACATTATTTCATGTTAGCACAGGGCCCTTTACCTGATATACAGTACAAGTGCCTCTGTCCTCCTGAGACTCACCTAGATAAAGGATGAGCAGCTTCACCTATAGTGAAGGTCTTAATGTTGAAACCTCTCTTTGAGCGAGTTTCACATGGTGTTGGTTTCAAGCCCTGCATACTCAGCATTGGTGTAGCGGCTGCCGGATTGCATCTGTCAGCATTCTCACTCCATCACTGGCGCCTAACCTTTGGGGGTAGAAGATCAAAGCAGAAATAGTGGCTGGGCGTCATCACTGCTTCCTGTTTTATTTCCTCCTCTTAGTCAACTCTGTTAACGCTTAATCATGAACATCATTACTAAAGGAGTAGTTCAAGTTTTTCATTTGGAATCACTGAATGGAAAAGAGCTTTTGTGAAGATTCATCAAAAATGATTTTAATTGTGAGATAAAGTTACACTGTGACATTTAAAGACACAGTTATGAGAGAGTCACAATTGAAAGATGTAAAGACACCTTCTGAGGTATGTGTATATATATATATATATATATATATATATATATATATATATAAAGTCAAACTGGCAGTGCTGATGGTGAGGTCTACCTGCAGTCAGCTGTCCCCTCACGACAGTTCTCGTGCCCATGTATAATTTAGGATGCAGTTCAGCTGTGCTGTCAAAATACTCTAAAGTTTCAGTTCATAAACAGTCTCATTAGTAACAGTTTCCCCTGTGGGATAAATAAAGTTAATATTAGTCGTATATTAATAATACCTCATTAACTTTATTTACTATCCCTGTTGTAGTATTATTCATAAGTAAAAACCTACAAGATTTTTTCACCATGTTTCCAAATTCTCTACCCCAGGTCCAAAAGAAATGTAAATAATGTTCAAACTGAAAACATTAAATACTTTTGTGATCTATTTCCATTTGTCATTTTCAAAAGAGAAATACTTTCATAGATGTTTACAGAGCAGAGGTCACCTTTTTTAATTCCAATTGGAGAGATGGACTTTTGTTTGTCTCTTGTTTATTATTATTTTGTGCTGTATTGTTGGTTACTGTGTTATTTCTGTTTCAAAAGCCAGCAATAAATAACACTTGAATATCTAAAGAGTGTTCATGTGATTTAATACATTAGTAATGTTGTGAAATGAATAAATGCATAATAATAATCGTCATAATCATAAAACCGTGATTATTCCTCAGACAATAATGGTACCAACAAAATCTATAATCGTTGCGTGCCTAATTACAAGAAACAAAGTGAATTATGAGATATAAAGTCACATTTTGAGATAGTCATAATTACAAGAAACAGTAGCAATTGTTATTTACATAGTCATTCTGAGATATATAGACACAATTACAAGAAACAAAGTCACATTTGCGAAATAAAGCCATTGTGAGATAGTGGAAGTTATGAAAAAAATGGGAGATAAAGTCACATTCTGACAGTGATAATCATGAGAAACACTCCCAGTTGTGAGATATAAAGTCACATTGTGAGATATGTACAGTAGTTTCAATTATTTTCAGTACTCTTTCCGATACTGGAGACAGAAACAGGCTTCAATCTTATAGGTTAAAAATGCTAATATGAGGTTGATGAAAGGAACAGAATTTCTCTTTCTCATGTTTCATGCCTCTTTGTGGGAGTGTAGGAACTCTTCTCAGTGAAACGTGAAAACGTGAAGACAAACTATGAGAGGTATTTCAGTTTGAGCACACTGCTTGACTGACACTGACTGCGACCATAATCTTTGTGTTGTTTTCGTTCTTGCTTCGGTGGGTGGTGCTGTGAGTAGGCATTTGTGGATGATTGACAGCCTGTTGTTGCGACTCACTGTGCTGTGTTCTGTTTTGTGGCCGTACTGTGGGGAAGAAGTCTATTAATAAAATAAAAACACAATCCCATGTGTCACAGAAAGAGGTAGAAAATATCAAGTGGGTGAATGGATGAGTTTTGTAAGTGTGATCTCATCTGTAGTTTATTGGATTTCAGTTCAGAAGCTCAGTCTCAAAAACAGGTGTTTGCTGTGTTATCTCACTGACAGACTAAATGAAAGTGCACAAAACCACACTCCCTTTTTATCGTTTAGGTAGAAGCAGCAATTTTGTATTGATCTGAAATCAGCTTTGTCACTGTTGTTGTAAGGGATTACAAACTTTTCCCTCGACAGTTAATTCATCTCTTTAACTTTTTAAGCAATTATTTGAGATTCAGTGCCCTTAATGGAAATTGACATCTCACATAATACATGGCAAAGTCTTTTTGATCTGTGACTAAAAAGAATACTGTGTTCCTTTGTTTTTTTTCCCATGAATGAAACAGTGACCACATGCTGCAGACATTTTTATTACATTACTGAATATTGAATAACATGGTGAAAATAATCATGGCGAACGGAATACTGTCTCTTTCAGAGCACAAAGACCCTGAGGAGCATCTTGGTAATGTTATCTTACTGCCAGTAGGATTTCTTTGTAGCTTTTACAGCACCTAATAAATGTGGCATGAAATAATCAATGAAGACACCACATTCTTTCCAGCCAATTAAACTCCATTTGAGCAAACAAAACGGGACGAAGATTGTGGTGGTCGAGTAATTATGGGACATATGTAATCACTGGTCACAAACAGCTCGAGAAATGCCGGAAGTGTCACGTAATTGACGGGAAAAGTTTAATAGGGGTCAGTGTGTTTAATTTTAATTAACACTGCTGTATAGGGGCCAAATGTTCAACTCTTAAGCTTTCCTCTGGTGAGTTTGAATGTTGACCTCAAGACCTGGTCCATATCATGGTGGCTGCCATCAATTAGTTATTATGAATATGCAAAACATATTTTTGAAATGTACAGTCAGTGGGGTGCCTGAACAACCAGTAGACAACCCGTTTGCACTACAGACAATTTCACTTAGCGAATACATGAAAATGGCTTCTTTTTAATGCTAGGTGGTAAATTTCTTGTCATGTCAAAGTAATATTAAAACCAGCCTGGCTGACTTAAGCAACTGAGCAGCGTATTTTGTCAAACAAAGAGAAAAGACATGATCAAACAGTCTTCACAGATTCCTTCTTATGGCCAGCATGTCTTGCAAACATGACTTATTGAATTAAGCTTTGGTGTGCATTACTGTTAGTTTTCGAAGTGTCAGGAGACATGAGTCAGACGATGATATACTAATATTCTAAATGGAAGGTTATGTTTGTTCCATTTAATGTTCCTTAGTCAACAGTGAAAGTAAGTGAATTATCTACTCACATAATTTATTTACCTAAAAAGACATGAGTTAAAAAACATTTTAATTTTGGACAAAATATATGCACCATCATGAAACATGAATAAAAATGAGCTTGAATAAGAATTAGCTAAGGTTGAAACAAAGTCATGCGGTGGATGCTTATTTTGTTGTCTCTGTGTGTGTATTATTCTGCAGTGTTTACTGTAAAGCTTTCATTGTGAATATTATTAGGTTCTTTTCAAATTATAGGATACAAAATTGGACCTGAAATTTTATATTTCAAATAGACAGTGAAAGGACATAAAAGGGGGTCTCTTTGAGCCGGCAGTCTCTGGCTAAACTAAAAATTGCATGAGTACTTCTATTTTTGATTCCTTTTATAAAAGTTTTGACAGTTTTCTACTGTTACCAAAATGTGGAACAAGAATGAACAAAATTTCATCCAAAAAAAAAGTAAAAAAAAATGTCTAATTATTTTCTTTATAATAGCCAGATAACATGGTTGAATGCTAAACTTGATGAATGTAGCCAACACGACAATATTTTCAAAATCTGGGAATATGGAATTAGATTCTTTACTTTGTCATGACTCAATGTTATTTATTTGAATTATTATTATTATTATTATTATTATTATTATTTTCTTTCTTGTGTGCGTGGTTAAAAATCGTGCAAATTTTGTCAAATGAGTGAAAAAATACAGTGTCTTTGTCTGTATTTTTCATAATTTTCAAACCATTCATATATTCTGACCCTGGATAACCCGTTCGTTGATCTGGGTGAACCAATGCCACCCTGGCCCTTATGTAGCCTGGCCCCTGACCTGTGTTCTGCCGGTTTACAGCTGGCCCACTGAACCAAATAGTAAACTACACTTTGCCGTTTTATGTGGCTGTGATTGATCACCAAATGAAGGCAGCCTAAGTGCGGCAATGTGAGGCAGATGAAATGGAAAGATCTAACCTAAACTGACAATCTGGAAAGTATTACAGAGGTCAGCGGTAATCCCCAGGCGTTTGGAGAAACATACAACTATGACTGTATATTGATTTTGAAGATTTTCAAGCAGTGTGCATTTTGCTTAAGGAGTTTGTCCTGCAGAAGAACTGATACACATAGGCCTGTAAAATCAACATGCTTCTACATTTGAGCTGAATGCTATGAACATTTGAACATTTCTTCTGCTATTTTTTTCTTTTCACGTTACAGCAACTGATGTTGCGTTCTTTTCACATTGAGATTGTACTATTAAAGTCACCCCAAGTTTGTTTTGTAGAGTGAGCAGTCCACAGATTTTTTCTGCAGAGGTATGACTCTTCATCTTTTTTCCTGGTAATATAGTTCATTGCCAAAATTAGTGCAAGGTCTTGCAGTACCCCTTTTTTTATATCAAAAAGAGGATGTTACAATGCCCAGTCATGCAGTCTTAGCTGAAATACAATACAGTACAGTCTGGCTTAACAGATTGTAGATGTTGCACAGTCTGCTTTGACATTTGGGAGTCATATTGTACAATAGTAAAGGACTGAAAAGAAATCAGGTCCATCAAAAATGTAAAAATGTGGTCGTTAACCCACCCTCATGTCATTACAAACTTCTCGTTGGCGAGTTTGTTAGAGAATGTCCAAGTCCTGAACAAATCCTTGTTTTGATTTGGATGTTTTCAATGAATCGACTGAATAATCGAATCAAATCAAATGAATAAATAAGTTAATGAATCAAACTGATACGGTTCTCTCATTCATTGAGGAGGAACATCATTTTCCATAGTCCATCCCCAGTTGTCCGGTTACATCTAGATCCACCGACATGGAACTGTTTGGACTGTTTTTGCTTGTAATTTGTCTTTGATATGAGCGTATATCATTCCTAATTGACTAGACAACAATATTATAAATACAGGACTCATTTGAAGTCTTAATGATGGATTTGTTTATTACAAACACACCACTTTACACTTCATTAATTAATCAACTAGATTCTTGTGGATTATTGTGATGTTTTTATCAGCTGTTTGGACTCTCATTCTGACGGCACCCTGCATTCACTGCAGAGGATCCATTGGTGAGCAAGTTATGTAATGTTCATTTTCTCCAAAACTGTTCCAATTATGAAATAAACCCATCTACATCTAGGTTGACCGGAGGGTGAGTACATTTTCAACAAATTTTCATTTTCGGGGGAACTCTTCCTCTAATTGGAAGTTAGACTTAAGGAAACATTAGGACTTGTGTTTTTGTCGGTTAAAAAGCCACAAGCATGTTCCAGTTCCTCTCACTCAGAGGGTAAGTGATTCTAAAACATCTCTTGTAGAAAATTCAGCAAGTTTGGAGTGATATTGCATGATTTCCCTCTTGGTTTCATTTGAATGAGCTAATTTAAAGCCATCTCGGGGGTAGAGATGATATGTGGCATAATATGAAATTAATCACGGTCATCAGTATAGACTAAGTCTGTCCCCGTTTTTATTGGTGAGAAACTAAATGAATTCCACAAAAGTAGGTTTGGGGTCTTAAACTCAGACTGATTAACTCAAGATAAATGCATTCCCTTTTGCTTCGTTACTGCTAAACTTTGTGGAATAATCGCATTTAAAAAAGTAGAAAGAATTCATTATGCTCTACAATAAAAGAAATTGCTAACTGATGGTTCTGAGGATGGGTTTTCCTTGCATCTTCACATCCCCAAAGGACCCACATTGCTTTAAATTACAGCCTGAGAAGCAAATGATAGCAAGAGCTAATGTACCCAGACACATACATTGAAGAGCTAAAAGGTTTTTCATCTTCTACTCTTGTTTCGTTTTCCGTTCATTTTTCTCTAGCACACACAGCAGAAATGTATACTTTGCATAAGTTTCACAAGCAAGCACAAGACTCTTAAAGTCTGAGAAGCAGTGATTATCTGGCCTTAGGGAGCATGGGGCATCTTATTAATTATAGAATAAATGCAGACCTATGTGCTGCTTGGTTAATTGAAAAAAAGTATGCTCAGCAATAACATTTAACAATAAAGATAAAGATTATTTTGTTTGAGTAATTTATTTGTGGTGCCTGTGTAATATAAAAACAGCCGAAGAAGCAAAATTTTGTACAAAAAATGTATCAATTTTTTTTTGTTTTTAAGCATGAACCTCATTAAAAAGAGTTTGGCTTAACACAAGATAAAACTATTTGACAGTAAGAAAAAAAACATACAAAAAATTTTTGAAATTCTAAATATATTCACTTTTTATTACTACTAAATATGTACTATTAAATACGTTAAATACCACCCCCCCCCCCCCCCCCAAAAAAAAGACTGATTAGTTTATTCTTTAAATAAAATATTTTTATTATAAAATAAAATATATATTCGAGTAATTTAACTGATTGAAAAGAATGAGTGCTTAAATGGTGTTTAAAGAAAGCATGCAGAAAATTCTGATGAGAAAATTGTTGTTTAAAAAAAATGTAACCTTTTATTTCTAACCATAGTGTTGATAAATTGTTGGCATTCTAGTTCTGATTTGTAAATGAGAAATACTCTGATATAGACTTGATAATTAGATCAGAACATTATTGTTTACTTATTAAAATGGTAAAAGATCATGTTAAAATAATTGAATAGAAAAACATAAAACTGTCTGATGTTTGATCTCAGTGACTATTTATTGTGGCACTAACTAAAGCATATCAGCATAAGCATCAGTTTTCTGAACAAATACCATGGAGGAGGAGGAGGAGAATGATGATGATGATGATGATGATGATGGTGATGATGATAATAATAATAATAATAATTTATTATTATTATTATTATACAAACAAACAAATTATTTTGTATTTATTTATTTACATGATGTTGTGGCAAAATACATAATAAAAGTTATCATTATGACAGCATGATTAAATCTGTCACTTAAAAACGGACACAATGGTGAGCCATAATGTTTTTATCATTAACCACTACAAAAGCACACGTCCCCATTATTATAAAACAATCACCTTTCCTCAGTAGACCTCTTTGGCCTCCTATCTGCTCCCACGCTGATGCTCAGATGGTCTCGCACACAGTTGACGTCTGCTCCTTTGCCCCTCTGCCTCGAGTGAAGGGGATTATTGCCTTCTCCTCCGTGCAGCAGGTCAGACGCGGGCCAGACAGGAGTGACAGCTGTGAGCGTGCAGAGGCTCCGTTGGGGCCCGCTGCGCGGGAGAGCGTGAGGAACCCGCTTTTGGGGCAGAAGCGGGGGGTTGATGTAAAGCTTTGCTCTCTGACCCGATCATCAGTGATTAAAAAATGTCCCCACAGAGAATTGCTGGAAAACAAACAACAAAATGTCACAGGTGAAATGAAGAAAGACAGGTGGGCTCTGAGCTGCCTGTTATACCAGCACAGGCACTAGAAGGGCACCGTGTCCTCCTGCCCGGCTGTACATTTCTCTGCTCCTTTCTCTGAACCCTTAGAAAGACCAAATTAATGTTGAATGTGGGAATACTTTATGCAGTTCTTTTTCTAAATTAAATTTCAATAGCAGGGTGAAGTTGCAACACTATTTTTTTTCAGTAACAAGTAGTACCCTGCACATGTCTCTCCACCTGAGAAAAATGACATCCAATCATTTGACTTTGTTAGATATTTTCAACAAAAAAGCTTATTTTAAAATAAGAATGTCATTTATATAATTCAAACTAATATCCATTTAAAGTCTATGGCTGGTGGTTAAAAGTTAACATGAATGACAGCTAATAACGGTGTCAGTTATGGAAGCCTGTTTCCACCACAGAGAGAGAGAGAAAAAAAAGTTGAGATAATTTACATACATACATAAATACATAAATATATAAATACATAAATAATTTTAAAAAAGTAATTGCGATTTTCATCTTACACTTATCCTGTAATTGTGGGTTTATATCTTACAATTTAGAGTTTTTTTTGTTTGTTTGTTTTGTTTAGATTTTTTTTTGAGAGAGAGGAAATCTCAGAACTGCAAGATATAAATTTAGAATTGCAAGAAAAGAAATTCAGAAATTTGAGTTTCTAATTCACAATTCCGAGATATAAACCTGCAATCCCGTCTGAATTGTGAGAGACTTATATCTCAAAATTCTTACTTTTTGAGTAAGTTGTGAGAAACATCCAAATTTTGAGAGATAGTCACAATTAACTCTTTTATTTATTTATTTTTTTTGTTTGTTTGTTTATTTTTCCTTGATGAATTGAATTTGATTGAAGCAAGATTGAAAATTATTCTTCAAAATATAATTTATTTGAATGATTAAATGATTTTACATGTTTCAGTTAATTAATTTAACATGCATTATTCCTGACATCTAAAAGAATTAGTACCAAAAAAAAAAACAACTATTCAGTAATATAAATTATTAAAGACAACCTACTATTAAAATAAGAACAGTTGTAACTAATATTCTGTTTTAAATGTCATATTATGATCACTCTAACAGTTTGACACATGCAAAATGTTTTTATACCAAAAGTTGGAAGGTATTTGTTGTATTCTGTGGTTATGAAAGAAAATATTAATTGCCCTGGTTTCCCCTATGGCAAGCTGACTAACAAGTCTTCAGAATATCAATGTCAATGAAGTAATAAATGAGTAAATAAAGATATTCCATAATATGAAGATATTTACTGCTTGTTTGAGTTTCAATGTATGTTACCTGCCTCAACATTTCTGATTTTTTTTTGTTGCTTAATTAGATGTGTTATTTTCAAAAACATTTAAAAAAAAAAATCATGTTAATGTATTTAATCAGTCTTTGATTCTAGCTTATATTTGTTGATTTGAATGATGCAGCAAATTCAAATTCCCTTAAGTTAGTGAATAAATTCTTCATAGACTCATAGAGTCTATCCACACTGTATCTGACTCTTGTAACCCATTGTACAATAAATTGGCACTCTATTAGTATTCTAAATGAATTTCAAAGTTTTTTAAAAAAAGTTATGAAGGCCGCCATTTCCTGTCGTGTCATTTCCTGTTAGCCTATCTGGAATTTATAGGTGTCTATAAAAAACAATGCCAGGCCATCTAGTAAAAATGAATACACCCCCTTAATACAGTCAATCAGAAAAGGTGAAGGACTGGGTTTATGATATCAAGGTCACTGTGCCCGCAACATATTCTAATCTAGAGCCATGAAACACTTCATATGGTAAAACCTGAGAGTGGAATTGGACTTTATTTAAATATTGTTTCTTTTAAAGGAATAGTTCAGCCAAAAAAAAAAAAAGAAAGGTCAGCATTTATTCTTGATGTCTTTTGAAATCTGTATGAATATGTGGAACACATGGAGATAATCAAATGCCTGAACTGCTCTATTCCATACAATAAAAGGTGACCATGACTGTCTAAAAAACAAGATTTTCAGGGAACTGAATTATTTCATGGGGTCTCAGAAGACTTTTAATATAGTGCACACATTGTGTGAAGCTATTATATGAAGCTTTTATAAAAAATAAAAAAAAGCTTGACTGTCTTTGGACCCCATCCAGTTGTATTGTGTATGGAAAAGAGCAGCTCAGACATTCTAATAAACTTCTTCTTTTATGTGACATAGAAGAAAGTAAGTTATAAAGGTTTGGAATGACATAATGGTGAGTGAATGATAACAGAAATATCATTTTTGAGTAAAATAATAATAATAATAATAATAAAAATCCTCTGTGACAAGGTAAATCTTTCTGATTCAGTAATTGTCATTTTAAACAGTCTGCAGTTTGAGTTGATGTTCAGATTTATTCATGGCTCAGAGTTGGAAGGTTCTTGTAGGTTTTGGATGTGTCAGTCTATATTAATGATTTCACAGTTCAGTAAGAACACCCATTTCTATCAAAAGTGCTGGTTTAAAAAGTTCCTGTTTTTTAAAAGTGAACTTCAAGATGCATTAGCCTCTGAAATAACAGCTATCCTTTTTGCAAATGAGAATACATCATTTGGTAAGTGCAGATAATTATATTAATTTCAGCTCCATTATGAAGAGGAAATGCAGCCAGAGAGTATTTTTTAGTCAGTTATATCTTTTTGATGGTTTGCTTAAAATTGTGTAATCACATCTCCTTGTTATGTAGCTACTGTACAGTACAAGGTGCATATTTCACAAGGCGTCTTGAAGAAATTCCACTGAGTCCTCCTACTGTTTCTTTTAAATATCTTTTGTCTGTTGACAGAGCAAAAGGATCAGGGATCAGAGAAGCTGTTAACTCATCCACAAGCAAGTATTCACAGTGTAGAGTGAGATATTGATAGGCACCGTTGAAGGTGTATATCCTTCACACATCATCACTCTGCTCAATCTCCTGATAAAATCACAACAAGTTTCTGCTAACTTAAGTGCATGCTCAGCGTACACATATAGACAGTCTTTCTAAAATATTTCCATCTCATTCCATCAAACACATTACACTTTACAGAAGTACTTTACGCGACAGGAGGTCGTTTTTGCTGACTGCCATGAGACTTTAAACTCTTCTACTTTTGACAGAGGCATCATTGACCTTGTGTGCCCGAATTCAAAGCAGTTCTGCAGTGCCACACCTTTGTGTATAAAACAGTGTTTGCATACTGTATATATGGTATATTGTGCAATTCTTAGATTTTCATATATTACAATTGTGCATATAGGAAAAGGGTTTTTCTTTGTGTTGATTGTATGATTTTAATTAATTTGAGTTTATATCCCACAATTCTGAGTTCTTTTCTCAGAATTTTGAGATGTGAACTTGCGACTGTGTTATAAAGTCCAATTTTGGGGAAAAAAAAAAGTCAGCTCAATTCTGACATTTTCTTACAACTGCATGTTTATATCTCACAGTTCTGACTTTATAACTCGCAATTGCGAGTTTATATCATGCAATTATGAGAAAAAAAAGTCTAAAATATAGTAAAAATAGTAACATTGTGAAACATTATTACAATTAGAATATATATATATATATATATCAGGATTATTTGATGAATAGAAAGTTATATTTAAAATAGAACCTTTTGTAACATTATACATATTTTTACTGTCAATTTTGATCAATGTAATGCATATTTGCTGAATAAACCCTGCATATTTGATACATAGATTTTTATTAAACCCACACACGTACCCCAGACATTTGCATGGTAGTATATCATGGTTTTTGCATATATATTAAGTAGCACAACTGTTTTTAACATTAATAATAAAAGCAGCAAATCAGCATATTAAAATGATTTCAGAAGGATCATGTGACAATGAAGACTGTAGTAATTGCTGCTGAAATCATAGGAATGAATTACATTTTACAATATATTACAGTAGAAAAGTTATTTTAAATTAATATTATTAATTTAATAATATTAGTATTTTTACTGTATTTTTGAGCACATAAATGCAGCCTTGGTGAGCATAAGAGACTATTAAAATCATACAAATCATGAAAAAGGTATTTACCCTAAAAAAAAAAAAAAAAAAAGGATAATATCAGGTGACTTGCCAGTATTATATTCCAGTGAGGTTTATATCAGGCATCATATGTGCTCATGAAGAGCTGCTTTGTGTGTGTGTTTAGGCACTGGTGCAGCTGTGTTGACTGACTGCATGGAGAAATTCACCCAAACAGGATTAGACACTGTGGGATTAGCTGTATATTGGAACTGGTGAAAGGAAGAAATTAAAATGCCATCAGAAACAATCCCCCAAAAAATCAGGAGGCTTAGCTTAAACAAACACAATTAAGAAGTCAATTACCGCATCTGATGTTGTTCAACCGTGTTCGATTCTATCTGTTGCCATTGCTTTTGCGCTTTTGTGTTACTGTATATACATTATATTGTGTGTAGGTTGAGCTGTTGTCGACAGGAGTCAATCATGTGGCGTGGTGTTGTCTCATTAAAGGTGTTGGTGGCATACATGTTTGCCATTCTCCATCCTAATTAACTCACATTCTGTTTATGCTACTGTTACACTTGGTGCCAGCGATCACACTCAGAACAACAGAATGTGGTAAATATGCAAAGACTGAGAGTTGCTCTGCTTCCTGGCTGCTCTTGTTTTTGTTTCTGTGTTGGGCTGGGATTTTAGGTAAGTGTACATTCATTGTGATACAGCAGACAGTACCCTTGTCGAATTCAGAATATTTTTGACTAATATATTTTCACTATTCACAGGTGACTAATATTTAGTTCTGTGACTGGTTGCATGCAACAATTTTTAGAGGACCACTTGAGAGGATGAATACATGTTTTTTGAGACATATTCTTAAAAGATATTTTCAACATGCTAGCTGGCGAAACACACCGAATAACAGTGAGTTACAGTATGATTCAATGTTCAGAGATGGTGTATATGTATATAAAGAATACACATTTTCATGTCTCATTTGCCATATGATGAAGTTATACAGTACATACAGAGTTCTGGCATGAAACTCTAGATGGCACAGTCTGATTAGGTGTAGCTCAATCTGACCTAATGACATCATCACATGGCACAGCTGACTGGTTCTCTCCTGTATCGGTAGCCAATGAGATCTCTGTTCAACATTCAAATATATGACTAGTGTTTGTTGTAGCAGTTTCGCAGCGCGCTTCAGAAACCCTCCACCTTCCCCAGCTCCACCTGTATAGATCTGCTACGAGGTGATTCATGTATGCTGTATGGGTTATTTCATGTATGTTATATTTTCAGCAGCAGTATTTCTTACATGCTCACAGCAGCATGTTGTGGATGTATTGGCAGTAGCAAGTCTCGGTACTTGCTCTGCCGCAGCAGCAGCGTAGCAGATCTATTCCGCCAAGACCAAATACACTAACATTGTCATGTACATTACCATGCCAGTCTCTCCGAGGGTTATCATGACAGAAATATAAAAAAGTTCTCTCTCACACACACAATACTTGCATATGCGGTTTACAAGGGTTTCATGTCTTTGCATAAGCATCATGTAATAAAAAAAATAAGTTTGGAAAACGTTTGAAAAAGTATAAAAGTTTGTGTGTATTTTTTTAAAGATGTTTCTACTTTTATTCAGCTTGGATGCACATCTAAGGTGACATTTGTAATGTATATTTCTATTTCCAATCAATCAGTCAATCAATCAATCAACCAATAAATAAATCCATGTATGTATGTTCCTTTTAACTTTCTATTAATCAGATAATCTTGGAAAAAACAAAATAGAATACTTTCTACAAAAAAATATTAAGCAGCATAACCGTTTCCAATACTACTACTAATAAGAAATGTTTCTGGAGCAGCAATTCATATTAGAATGGTTTCTGAAGGATCATGACTCTGAAGACTGGAGTAATGATGCTAAAAATACAGCTTTGCATTGCAAGAATAAAGTTCTTTAATATAATTTATTTTAATATAAAGTTATTTTAAGCTTGTTTTTACTGTCAAATCAAGTAATTTAAGTGTTGGTGAGCACAAGCAATTTCTTTCAAAAGCATTCATACATATTGCTATTTACGGTACATCCACTTTCTCATGCAGAACAAAACTGATTCTTTGACAAATTAGTGGCATGTCATTTTATACTGACATCTCTTTTGTGAACTCTCTAACAGTTAAGTTACATAGCTCACCAATAACAGTTATGCATCCATAACAATTTCTAGCAATAAAGCTAAATTTACCTCTAATCATTTAAAAGCATTTTGCATCTATTAATCTCTATTTTACTGTGGCCCTGACAACCGCTAAGTACCTTTTTATAGCTGTAGAGCACACTGGAGCCTAAGTCAGATGTGTGCGTTGCCCCGCGCCTTGCTCTCACCGTTAATGCCTCTTCTGTACAGTACCCTCGAATCCCTGTGAAACTGCCAAAACCCCCACTGATTCTGCATTTCTCAGCTTTACATTTTGCTAAAGCCTGTAATAATGGAACGCAACCCGTGGCCACCCCGCGGCTGTAGCATTAGCTTTGATTGGACCTCGTCCCTTGCTGGTCACACGGCAGGAGGTGAGGTGATCACTGCTTTTCTCTCTAAACTGAGTCAACTGGAAATGTTTAATCTCATGCTATTAATTTATGGTGAATGCAATACATGAAATAGGAACTGGAAGGCAAACACATTTGCATGAATTTCCCATGGGACTTCATATGCAGGGCAATACTAATTCAGTCCGGACGTAATTAACATTTTGATATGACAGAGATCATTCACATGAATAATATCACTCGAAATGCATATTCATTGATGCCATAGTTCATTTTCAATAGCATACCAAATTATTGATGTGATAGTTACCCTGTGGGAAAGCTGGTTTGTTGCCAGTACAAGGTGGTTTACCAGGCCTAAACCAACTTGACCAAGATGGTCTACCATCTGATCAATCAACTTAAGTGGTTTTAACCTGTTTCTAAATGTTTTAATCGTTCTCCCAAAAATGAAATTTCTGTCATCATTTACTCAACCTCGTGTCATTCCAAACCTGTAAGACTTTCGTTTATCTTCAAAACACAAATCAAGATATTTTATTGAAATCTGAGAGATTTCTGACCCTGCGTTGACAGTTTATGCAACTACTACTTTAGTTTATATAAAAGCTATCAAGTCTCTTCAGAAAATTTTCTGAGAATTTTCATTTTTGGGTGAACTATCCCAGCAGGCAACGGATGTCAATATAATGTCAGGTTGACAATGGACCAGACGTTGCATTTTGGTTGAGAATGAAAATCGGGTTGACGTTAATTTGACGTTGACTTAATGTTGAACTTTGGTTAAAAACAACAAAATATCAACCTCAGCTGACGTCGGTATTGGACATCAAATTGATGTTGACATTAGATGTTGAATTGACTTTGACATTGACATTGTCACAACCGAAATTTAACCAAATACCAGCGTATCAACTTATGACGTTGTGTGCCTGCTGGGATCCTTTTAAATGGCTGTTTTTGGCCTAATTAAACCAGTGTGGTGTTTTCTTCTGAAACCACCAGAACCCATCTTTCTCTGGAAGTAATGGCTTTGATTAGTGCATTAAACTAAAATTCACTCCACATACGTCTGACATCAGCCTGTGAATATCAAAGAGCTGATAATGTCTGAGAAGTATTTCTCGTTTGACCCAACACACTATTTCTAAAAAAGTCTATACGAGATTGATCTTATTAGGATGCTTGAGGGTCAGTTTAAATGAAGTAAATATTAGAAGTTCACCAGTATATCTTATTCTCAGCTGACACCACCCCTGAATACATCAGTAGTTATTATTAGCCAATACTTTCATTTCATAGAAGAGATATGTTGTCAAACTGTATAAAAATAAGAATAAAATATTTTATATATACTAAATTTTTATGCCCAGTTTTGCAGCACACTTCCACAAAATGTGTCACTCATGTCAAATTTTAGTGGCTGAGCTTGTGGCCTCAGCAGACATGTTGACTGCTAGTACTTTTTTGGCCAGTGGCATTTATTTATTTATTTATTTAGTACCATTAGATGTACCTTGGAATGTAAAATAATGACTGTGATAGCGTGTACATATATCCAGGGGGTTGCAAAGATTCAATATGTGGTATTTTCATTATATTACATATTTCCGTATTTAAAATTTACTTTAAGAAACTTCAAGACAGTGATATATATTTGAGGTTGTTATTATTTAAGGCTAAGTACACCCATTCAGTTAATTCATAGTAGTTTCATTAAATTAAATTTAAATGCAATAACTTACATCAAATTTAATTACGTTTCATTTATTTTATCATATAACTAACAAACACAATTCATGGGGGAAAACCAAAACCAAAACAAAAACAAATTTGTTTTAGTTAGTCAATTTAGTAGGTTCGATTTAGATACATAGGTACAATATTAAACTTTTTTTATTATTATTAGTGTTAGCAGCAGCAGCAAGTAGTATCAGTGCATAATTATTGTCATTAAGACATATTTCCATTTTTCCAATTATGGGTAGGTATGAAAGGTATTCTGTTCTATTGAATATACATTTATAAAGCAGTATTATTCATTTTGAGGTTATTTGGGTTAATGTTATTGTTACAATTGCTTCTGTTCAACTACATTATATGTTAAATAACATTTAAACAGAAAAACAGTAAATACATTATTCCAATTAACTAAAACAATTTTTTTATTATTATTTTCAAAACGAATTACTTTAGTTAGTCAATTAGTAAAAATAAAGATACATACAAAATTCATTTAATTTAATTGCAATAACTTACATCTAAATTAATTACATTATATTTATTTTACCATTTAACTAACAAACACCATTCATGTGAGAGAAAAAAAATGTTTGTTTGTTTGTTTGTTTTTTTCAGTTTAGTAGGTTCAATTTAGATGCATAGGTACAATATTAAACTTTATTATTATTATTAGCAGGAACAGCAAGTGGTATCAGTGTGTAGTTATTGTCATTAAGACATACTTTCCAATTAGTACCATATGAACATGAAAGGAGTTCTGTAGTGTCAAACATACATTTTTAAAGCAGCATTATTCATTTGAGGTTATTTGGGTTAATGTTATTGTTACAATTACAAAAACATACATACAAAATATCTAACCTTTTTTCCCCCTCATCAGAAATTCTTATAACATATATAAAACCTTTAGCATAACATTTTATTTATTTATTTATTGACAAACAGATCCGTTCTCCCTTGTCGATTTTTCTCACACCTAAAATGTCAGGTACCTTCAGCTGTGTCCCTGCAATTAGCCACAACTCCAGGTTCATCTGTAAATCAGGTTATGAAGGTCGCTGAATGTGATCCGAATCAAAATCTTTTGATTTGCACATTCTCTTTTGCATGTCCCAGTCCCTTGTAGTTATCATAAAAGTGAATGTCAGATCGTCTCCCGCTGTTCTGTCTTATCTGGTGGATTTAACCATCTGGCATTGACATGATTACAAACCCATCCAAATCTTTTGTTGTCCACAGTGACAGAATCACCACCGCCTTCACATGACAACAGCATTCAAGAGTCCCTAAATGAATATTAAATCTGAGTTGACGGAGTAAGAGATTACTTAAGCAAGAGTTGGTGGCTTGTATAGATAGAGGGGTTTATACGACAGTAGGGGGGCTATATTAGAGTCTCATTTACATAAAAGCAAACGTTGACATTTTCCTATTCATCCGGCTTCCCTTGCGTCTAATAGCGCTTAATTACTCAATATTTTGTGCTGGCTGTCACCTCTAGTTAGCCTTGTTTAAAGCATACATCTCCTGAGGCTATTGTTAGCCTTTAGCACATCTGTTTAGTCTCAGAAGTTCTCATCCTTTAACTCCTCATGGAAAAAAAGACTAGAAACAGTTGCCTGGGCCGAGGGAAGTATGTTCATTGCTTGGAGGCTGAGTTTATTAGCAAGTCTCTCTAATTTGGATCCAGGATTAGCATCCAAGCCATGGATTTCATTGCACACTGGTCAATTTATCAACTTGGCCGACTGTGTTAGAGCATTCTGCTCTTCTTATTGACCAACAAATTTTTCATTGCTCAAAATGAATGATATAAATGCGGATTTTATCACCTTCCCAGATCTCAATCTTTCTAATTCCCGAAATGCATTTGCTGATGAGCAAATGTCAAGTATCAAATAAAAAAAAAGTATCAAATCAGTAGTCTGCATGACTTGTATGCTAGATTCCAAGTCTTCTGATGCCATATGTTACATAATCAGTGAGAACTTATTGATGATTCATAATGAGACATGCAGTCTGTGCGATTTAAATATATGCAATTAACATTTGGCCCATCATGATCAGTTATGAGACGTCAATGACATTTGGCATCATTAATGTCAAAATGAGCATGTCATTGGTGTGAATATATTAAAACATGAAAAAGATGATGATTTAAAAACGCATTTTTCTCACACAAAGATATCATATGGCTTCAGAAGACATGGATTATCACACATCACTTGTATGGACTACTCTTATGCTGTTTTGATTGACTCTGGTGACCATTTAATTTTAATACATGGAACAGAAGCAGCTTGAACATTCTGCTAAATTTCGCCTTTTGGATTTGGATTTTTTTTGGTGAAAAAAAAAGTATACTGCTTTTAAAATACACAAGTTGGGGAATTGAGGAAAGAATACAGTGAATACAGGTCTATCAGTGCTAATAACCTTCAACATTTCTCACATTATCACAGTTTATTCGCTATAGTTTAGAAAATGGTAATAAAATATGACAAGAACTCAGAGTTAAACTGTGTCAGAACAAATTCATCTTGATAATGTCAGATAAGTTTGATAGAAAGGTATGTAACAAAACATGGTCAGGTCAAAGTGTCAAATCAAATTTTTGGGCCCAAATTTTTATAAATTTTTCTGGTAGTCCACTGTATGAAGATTTTTTGGGTATAATATGCCACAGTTTACTTTATTTTGCTATCCTCACTTACATAAATGAACACTATAGTGTCCTGCACCCACTAGTAAAAAATATCAAAAATTATATCTGGTGTCTGAATAATTTTTGGTTTGACTATATATAAATATATATAAACGGATAGTTACAGTCCTTGATCCTGATTGGTTGAGCCACTTCACGTCTTGCCTAACAACGCCCATCTTTCAAATAATTTTATGAATACAAATATGCATTTTCTTTATTTTGAATATATGGTGAATTATGACACAGACATTTCTGGTTCAATGTTATTTTGACAGGTTCAAAGTTATTATATTTGCATTGACTCATCTGGACATGGAAGAGGTATATAGAAAATGACAAAAATTAATGTCAGTTTTTTGTAAGCACATTGGTTTTTCCTCGTTTGGTGCTAAGAAAATGAAAAATACACCTTATAATATTCTATTCATATAGTATATTCATTTTTTGCTTTTGGTGACATTTTGTCACCAGCATCAGTCAGTTCAAATCGCTTCTGATGACCAACATTTTTTTTTTTTCTTAAGATACAGCATGATCACCAAGGTCTTGACCTTGCTGTGAAGACCTTGCTTTTCTCTCTTTCTCTCTTTTTCTCTCTCTCTCTCTCTGCTGTGGATGAGCTTTGTAGGTTAATCTGAAGAAATATCAAAAGGCTGAGCATGCATCGCTAACCAGCTTTTCTCTAGCAGCAATTCTCGGCCTTCCTTATTTTCTCTTTCTCCAAAGGGTTTTATCCTTTTCTTTTTACGTATTTTCTCTTTTCAGCAGTAATTTCCTCAGTTGCTGTTTGCCCTGATCCCTCTCCGCCCCCACAACCACATCACCCAACCGGTGGTCAAACATTTAGTTTCAGGCGATAGGCCATGTCCTAATGCATTTTGGGTAAGCAAGTAATGATCAAATTATTTTTAGAGGCAGTGCTCTATACGTTGTGACCGAGCACCTCTGGCTAAAATAGTGGTGCAAAAATTGTATGATCTTCATTTTATTGACTGCCGCATGGTGTTATTTGTCCTGCAGGCTTGCCACCATCATTAGCAGACCCACTTTTGGGAGGTCTGCCAGTCAATAAAAACCTCATTTATTTGCATGATAAGGAAACAAAGTTGCAGCGATCGACAGCAGTCTAGACATGACACGCGGTGATGACAGTTTTACAGTGGAGATGTACTACTCTCTGTCCTCGTCCCTGCTGGGTGAATTTGCAGTTATGAAGGGATGGCTGAGATAAATATAAAGCCACCCTCTCATTATGAAATTGATTTGCGAAGAAGTTAACGCTCCCAGTTTTCCACCCATAAATTGACTGCTATATAAAAACATCCATTTTCATTAAAAAAAGAGGATGCACCATTTATTACTGCAAAAGAGCTACGTCTGTGTGGGTCATGCTCAGTGGTAATAAATCTCACTTGACTTGTAATATTATTTTTATTAAAATTAATATTATTATTAATATTAATAAACAGTATTATTGTGAAATATAAATATTTGAGAAACCCCATACAACATTCATTCATTCATTCATTCATTTTCATCATATTATTGCTATAATAATAATAATAATAATAACAATAATAATAATATTCTAAATAAATGCATGAGTATTTACATTATATTTACATATATAATATTTACATTAATATTAACACATATTATTACTGTGATTATCACTTAGTAAAACTAAATGAGTAAAAGAATAAAATAATAATAATAATCATAATCATAATAATATTCTAAATAAATACATGAATATATTATTTATTATTATTATAAACACACACACACACACACATATATATATATATATATATATATATATATAATTTACATTATAGTATTATTATTATTATTATTATTATTCATTTTGGACACTATCTTAGAAAATTTATATTTTATATATATATATATATATATATATATATATATATATATATATATCTTGGTGTTACAACATGTGCTGCTTTTGTGAAATAAAATAAAATAATAAAATAAACAAGACAATCTTTGCCATAATAAAAACAACAGCTTTTATGAGAGAAAACTGAATTCAAGAAAATCGTCATAATACCATAATCCATGTACAGTATATATAATTTACCTAGACTTAATGCCTTTAGCTAATGCCTGTATAATTGCTAGAAAGAAAGAAAGAAAGAAAGAAAAAGAAAAACAGCATAAATGAAAGCCACAAAAGTGTTGCAATTACTTTGAGAATCATGGCAAATGCTAATGGGTCATAATTATGTTTTAATTGTGCATGTCTGGTGTACATTTTATTTTGTACACATTTTGTGTGCTGTAGATAAAGAAAATCTATAAATCTTGCCAAGCAGTCCTACTAATTTAGCTGTTCACAAGGCGACAAACTTGTGCAACAAAACTGCATTACCCATCATTCTTAGTGGCAGCACAAGAATGTAAGTCATGATTAAATACATTAAAGCATCAATTACACTCCTAACTTGCATCCTTTATTCTTCATTTTGTTGCATTAGCACTAAAATAGCCTGAATTTGTCAGTAAGTGAAAAAGAGAGAATAAATATGACTTTGCCAAACACATCCATTTTATTCTGACCACAATTACTAGAAAGCACATTATGTCGTAATTGCCACTTCTGGACTCATAAATGGGAACTTCCCAGGAGAACATGAAGGCAGGACAAGTATTCAGTCTTAATATCTGCTTCTGAAATTCAAGTATTATTATTGTCATCCTTATTATTTTTTTATTATACAGCAGTGGATCTCATCCAAGATCCCGGGCCCTCTATGAGAGGCTCAGCAAACTTTAAAACGGGACTCAAGATGAAGAAAAAAAATAATAATTAAAATGGACAAAAAAGCATTAAAATAAGCTAAAGCAGTAATAATAATAAATGTACATTTCTTGTTTTAGTTCTCCCTCTCAACAACTTTCTTGGACATATGAGGTAGCCTAATTATAAAAATGTGATTTCTAGACCTGGAAAAGTCATGTAAATGAATAAAATCTTAAAACTCCATGGACATTAATGAATATGCATTTTCTAGTTATGCCAAGCTCTGAAATATTTTATCAGGTAGAGATTGTGAGTAAAAATCCTTAGTGAATCACAAATGACTTGAAAACTCATGTATATTCATTGCTTAAAAGAGTGGGAACCTAAATGAACATTCAGCTCTTAAAACCTCGGGAATCGGAAATTTACGGAAAAGGAGCGTTGAGTCTTTGAATATTGTTGTGGACAAAGGAGGGTCAAAAAATGTGAGAATTATAGCGAATTCTATAGAGAGTGTCCTTCATCAGGTGGTACCATGTTACAATAGTTTTTTTCAGGTGGTAATATCATGGAATTTTGATATACTGTATACCATGGTATTAAATGGTTACCATATTTATACCATGATAATTACATTGTACTCCATGGTACTTTAAATTATAATATTCCATGGTTAAAAATCCATTTTGGAAAGTCCATTTCTGAGAAGGTACAGTGTTAACGTATTCAGAAAACCATTGTGATACTATTGTAATTCATGTGTGTTTTTCATTATTTTTTGGCTGGCTTGATAAAAGCAATGCAAAAAAGAGCCCTCCAAACACACGTACCTAATCAGTCTACTTTCAGCTAGTTTGGTGCATATTTTGTGCTGTGTTTGTTGTTAATTAAAACATCTGAAAAACATGGCACTTAAAAGTTGAAGTTCTCTTGAAATATTTATGTACAGGCACAATTTTCTAGTGTTATAATTTGCCTAGGTAGACGCTCAATTGATATGTGCGTAATGGTGTGTGACACTTTAGTATGACATTAAAATTCATTGATTTTTTTTTTACATCAGATGCTATGAAGTCATATGTCAGTGAGCCAAACTGAAAATGATTGCTAAAATGCATTCGAGATGCACTTAATTCCATCTGTTTTTGTACACATATGCAATGCGCATCATTTTGTTTTGTTTACAGTGTGGAAATGGTTTCGTAGTGTAGATTTCAAATGCCATAGTGTGGTCTAAAGAAATGGAAAGTGTCTCTGTTTTCTTCTCCTGAAGTTGGCAGAAACTGAAGCTGTTCTTTTACCTGAGCAAGTTGTATAAATCACTTGTTCATATGCCAATCTATCACAGCAAGCAGCTTGCCAATTATGGGGTTTAACAGAATTAACAGAATGGGATTTAACAGACTTTCTTGATTTTTTTGGAGTCTGGGGTCTGTTGGTGAGAAGTAGGCCTATATAGCAAATCCCCAGCGCTGAGGCTGTGAGATACATGATGATTGTCTGCGTGTACCAGCTTTGCATGATCAACAAAACACTTACTGAATACAGATGAAAGCCTAGAGTAAAAGGAGTGCTCTGGTGGTGGGAGATATCAAGGCTATAATGGAAAAACACCATGGCAATGCTAATAGTGCCAGCTTGCAGGCTTCCTTTGGCACTTTTTTATTTTATTTTATTTTAGCATATGGCGATCATTAGACAGTGCAGAAATAGATCAGGGTCATGAACCAGGACTTTGACAAAGTGTAACTTTCTAAATTAAATGTTGGATGAGATAGGATCAGGCATGTGTAATGCACTTAACATTGTCAAAACCTGCTTCTTAATTGTATCTATCAAATCATATTTTATTGTGTGGAAAAATACTGGTTTTTAACCTCATACCAATAAGAAAGTAAATGAGTTGAGCACTAAATTACTTGATAATTAGCTGTAATATGTGTCTGTGCTGGCATCTTGTCATTTACAATGAACTGTGCAGTTACTGTATCAGGAAATGTAATCAGTCTCAAACTACATTATTTTTTTTTTAAAGGGATAAACTCCAGTCTTGTCATTTTGACTATGGAACAGAAGATTCAAGTAGCTCTTGTCCACTGCAACATTCATAATGACAAGTCAAAACAGGACAAAAATCACCATAAAAGTATCATAAAAGTCATCCAATAACTTGAACACTGTATTTTTATGTTGTATAAAGACATACAATGAAGAATTAAAGTCATCATTCACTGATAATCTTGCTCTCCAGTGAGCTGTTAATGGCTTCATTTGGATTACTTGGACGCAAGAACCATCAGATTTACAGAGTCAGATTTGTGAACGAGATCAACCGTTTCATTGAAAATAAATGAAACGAAAAAAAAAAAAAAGGATATGTTCCCAAGTCAGGCTGATCTTGTTCTCAAGTTTCACCTACTGAATCAAATAAGATTTTATTGGCTTTAATGGCATATATGGTTCCACAAAAACCCTTTAACTTCCATGGGACACGTCTGTTTGCACAAGATGTTCTTTATAGTAGATAAATGTCCAAAAAGGACAAAAATCATCATAAAAGTATTGTAAAAGTGGTTCAATGACTTTTACACTGCATTTAAAGCCTTATAAAGTCATACAATGAAGAATTAAAGTCATTATTCACTGATAATCTTGCACTCAAGTGAGTCAGCGAGTCAAGAACCGTGTCAGTCTGGTTTATGAATCATTGAGTCAGAATTGTGTATCAGATCAACTGGTTCATTTAAAAAAATATATATATAACATGGTAAATTGTATTTGTCAGATTAGCAGATATCCTAATATTTAAAATATTACTATTATTTATTTATATATATATATAGAGAGAGAGAGATAATGACAAGGACATAACATGGCAAGAGATATTTGCCAGATGTAACATTTGAAATATTATTATTAATTATAAAATTGATTTTGCCAATGAAAATGACACAAAATGTTAAATGATAATTGTAAGATTTACAGATATTGTAATATTTGAAATAGTATTTTTTTTTTTTTTTTTTTTTTTTTTACTAATGAAAAGGACGTACAGTTTTAAATGATATTTGAAGACTTCTTTGTTGGCATCTGTGGTTCCATGAAGAACTTTTAACAACCATGGAAACTTTCCAATGCACAAAAGTTTTTTAGTGCAAGATTGTTTAATTTTTTTTTTTTTTTTTTAATTACTAAAATGATCTTCATACTAGGATAAAAACGGATCTTTTATTCACTAAATGTTCAAAGGTTCTTTGTGGAACCCAAAATGGTTGTTCTGAAACCTTTGGAACCTTTATTTTTAAGTCTATAGCTGGTTGAATGGGTGGATTGACTGATAGCACGAGTGTATGCAATTATTAGTGAATTAGACCCATTGTGAGAAAGTAGGATGACCAGAGTATGTTTATTCCGCAGTCCTAAAGCTCTTTACCCAAGATGGATTGAAGTCGAGTCATTGTTCGGGGGTGGTCGGCAGATGCTGGTGGGGAAACTCTGTTCCAACATGCGGCCCCGACACAGATAAATTACCTCATGGAAGCTACCTGATGCATTGTGCAACTCAAAGAAAGCCTGTCGGCGAGACAGACTGTTGTGCAGGTCATTTTGCACATGCTTTCTGAGGCCCGTGGCTACAACTAGACTGCTTTTACAGTTCAGAGAATAAATTTACCTGCTGGGAAACCAGTGGAGATCAATAAACCTGCGGCACGCACAATAACAGCCTGTGCTTGAAGCTTGAGCCCAATTGAGAATGTCCTTGACATGAAACATTCTGCTAGCACTCCAGCACTTTTCTTTTCATTTACCACGGTGATGACTCGAACAACTCAGCAAACGTTCTCTCTTTTTTCCTCAGCCAACAGCCACCTTGTTGTACATCTAGCTATATTTACACTGGCACACGATCGTAACTACTTTGTCAATAGCATCAAAAAAGATATGTAGCAAATTAGCTCAAAAGGGAAATGTATATAAATAATTACAATTAATTATGATTTATTACAATTATTTATATCAGCCACCAGTAGTAACTGTAGTAGAATTAAATTGCCATCATCTAATCTGTTCGTCCAGCGAACATTCAGTGTAAGTTCATATCAACTCTAAGAAAGGATATTTTCGTGGCCACAGAAAATACTGTCTTAAGTATTAATGCATTAGAGCATGTAGTAAGGGTCAGAAATTGTAAAGGGACATTAATTTGCAAGGCAGAATCAGAAACTCATGTAATTTGTGCACATGAGTTTTATTAACTAAACACTAACACAAACTAGTCTAACAAACAAACAAACATACAATCACTCATACATGGGGAAAGGGCAAATGAGAGTTGATGGATGAAACCATCAGGAAACCAGAGAATGAAGCAATGAATAGAGTCAGTTAACCACCTGAATAAAACCATCAGCAGCGTTTATAACGGGGTCTATAGCTTATACTAAACCTCTGTTTTGTTTAGTTAAATGTACGATACTTGCATTGCCTTGGTCGTTGACCGAGTGTCCATATGCAGTCTTGGATGAAAGTCTTGATGGTTTCAAGGTTTTGGACTCGCAGTCACGTTATTCCGGGTTGAAGAGTGATGAATTCTAAAGCCTCGTTTATACTCGCGCCTGGCTCCGCTTTGCGAGCCTCCGCTGACTGCGCGCGCATCTCAGCGGACCCGAGAGGCGTTTTATACTTGACGATGCTTCGCCGTTGAGATATTCTTTGAAACGACAGGGGCGCACAAACGAAATCATCCTTTAAATCCGTAGGAAGTAGAAGAGAAGTAGGAATTTTACCGAATTACGGTCAGATCATTCAAGATTACAAAGAAAATTTAAGTACACAAAAATAAGAAGAATGTAAAAAATTACAAAGAAAATATAAGTCCACAAAAATAAGAAGAATGGGGTCAACAAAGTGTAAACAATTAAATTCTATGAAAATTTTGAAAAATGCTATAATGGCACTTTTTAAAGGTGAGGAATTTCGGAACAGTCCGTTACAACTATACAAACAATATTACATATTGATGTTGTTGTAACATGCTTTTATAATTATTTAGATTCATGAATTAACATTGTCACTTCAAGCAGTCTTGGTTTGCTGCTTGTCCAGAACCTCAAAAAGAACTTGACTGAAAAACACTTTCTTCCTTCCCCACGGTGGTTGCAATTTCACGCCAAGTATTTGCCAGCTGGCTGTCCTTATGATCACGCATAGACGGATCATAAAGATGTCTGTACAGGCGTACCTGTTCAGCCAAAATCTCTTCAAAGCTGTTCATGTTGACTGCGGCGCCGCGCGAACTGTTCGCTCGAGTCACAAAAAATGTCGTGCACACCGCCACGCGAAATGAGTTCGCGCTCACCCAAAGCGAACTTCCGCTAACACCGCGATGACGTCATATTTGGCGCGCGCACCCAAGCGAACTTGCGGACGCGTCGAGTATAAACCAGGCTTAAAGATGTCCTGACTCGATGGTGATTGGGAGTTTCTTCTCAGGTAGAAAGTGAAAAAGAGCTAAGAAAGAGATCTGCTGAGGTCCGAGGATCTTTGGTTGAATGGAAAGTCAAGGCCGCAAGGCCTGGCGCAAAACTTAAGGGTTGCTCAGGAGCTCACATCCTCCTCATCCTCTTAGGATCTAAAAGAACCGCAGACTGGGAGGCGGGTCACTGATTTGAGAGCTTTATCTGATATAGAGGTCACACCTCTGGGGTGTCAAAGAGCCAATGGTGTCTTGAACTTTTGGAGGGAAAGTTTACGACTCTTTGTCTCTGAACATGGTAATTTGCATAGGTAATTCGCCTGGGGTTAATGCACAAACTACTAAAGATTCTTAGGACACTAATATGTTGCATAGGTATCAACATGTAATATTCACTCTCAATTAGATCATCCGAAGACGAATTGATAGAGACCAAACATGGTATAAGTGAGGTGATATTAACTAGTGATCTATCATAAGCATGCATAAAACAGTATACAATACACAAGAACATATACAAGAACAGTAATAATATACACAATGACCTGAAGATATGTGTGTTCATTCAAAGAAAGGTTTTTCTATGAATTAATTAGAGAAGAGTCCATTTTTATGGCATAATGTCTCTTTCCTAAGGGGAAATGAAGTGAGTGTTGCTCTGCCTGCATTCCTTTGAGCAATAAAGTTAGTGTTATCAGATTAATTGCCATGGAACTGGGGGCTTGGAGTCATCCACAGACATATGTGTATTTGGTGAGGGGTCTGTGATTATTTGTTAATCTAATAACTAACTGATTTGCAGAGGTGGAAAGAGTACGAAAATATTCTACTCAAGTAAAAGTGCCATTACATTAATGAAATTTTACTTAAGTACAAGTACTGTAAAAGTACCAGTCTAAAAGTCTACTCAAGTAAAAGTAGTTCATTTAAAATGTACTCAGAGTAAAAATTACATTTTAACAGTGGGAGGGACACAAAACTGGGATAGGCCAAGAGTGTCAAACTCAGTTCCTGCGGGCCACAGCCCTGCACAGTTTAGATATAGCCCTAATTAAACACATCTGATCCAGCTAATCTAATCATTTAGGCATATTTAAAAACTACATGGTATGTGTGTTGGAGCAGGGTTGGAACTAAACTCGGCAGGGCTGCGGCTCTCCAACAACTGAGATTGACACCCCTGGGATAGGCTTATTAATTTCAAACTAGTTGTTTTTAATTAAAGGAATCAGTTATTTAGAATAATAAGACATTTGGGCTGTTATCAGGCAAATTAAATCAATATCAACAAAATTAATCTTTGCAATGCAGAGGAAACACAGAAGCTTCATCTGAAGTGGCATTTAGATGTATTTACACACTGTTTAATGCAGGACATGAATGCATTTAACCTGCAGTGACAAATGCAGAAATAATGTTTTGATATATAAGACATAAAATGTTGAATACTCATTTCAAATAATAATAATAATAATAATAAAAAGATACTTTAAATGTGAAATTAAAACCGCCAGTAGGTGTCACCAAGTCACTGTTAATAAGTGAGTCATTGCGACTGAACTGAATCATTTAAACAGTTGATTCATTCAGGAACGAAACACCATCACGTTGCTCAGAGACTCAAAACAGTGCTGTGGCTGTGTTTGGGATTATTTTTGTTGTCAAAATAAAGCAAAAACAGGCAATATGGTGTCTAAAACGCAAGTCTCTTAATTAACTTTTTTGTTTATTGAACTGTTGTAAAAAAAAATCTATATGTAATCATGCTGATTTTTGGAGAAAAAACAGCACTCTTCCTGTGATATTGATTTACTTTATGAAATGATATAAATATATACATTTTCTGCCCCTATATCTTCAGTTTTGTGATCATTCTAAATGCATTTTAACAGACTGAATCACGCAGTGAAAGAACGCACTCTAAACGCGCTCGCACTAGTCTATCTACTAGACTTCACGGCACTCTGTAGGAGTGTTTTTGGCAAAATACTGATAATGTCAAATCGCACATCGTTAAAACAACAATTACGATATTATCGCAGACTATATATATAATCGCACACCCTGCACCACTGTCTTTTTGGCTAATTTGTGCAGAACCTCTTGTTAAACTGTCAAAGCTTCATTTTAACCACCAATGCAATGATGCAAGTATTTACCTTACCTCTACATTCTTGCGAAGGGTTGATGTAGAGATTTTATAAACTGCTAGTTTGGTCGCCCTAGGCAAACACTTACACTGCATAATAGAGCATAAATAGGGGTTCACTTCATTTCCTTCGAGTTCAACTTCAGCTGAATATGACAGGGTTTGGTTTTCAGCTGGGTCTGCACCATAACGCCTGTCTTGTCCGTCTGCATCTTTCTTGTGATTTTAGCGCCAGTTTGTTCTCCTGCCCGTTATTTACTGCAGTAGTTTCCAGGGAGCGATTTCTTTTTTTTTTTTTTTTTTTTTACTCAGTAATGAATGTTTTAAAATGTAGTGAAGTACAATACTTCAAACAAAATATACTTAAGTAAAAGTAAAATTACAGATTTTAAAAATTACTTTAAAAAGTAGAAGTACACAAAAAAGCTACTCAATTACAGTAACGCGAGTAAATGTAATTCGTTACTTTCCACCTCTGTTGATTTGTTAAATCAAATGAAAAGTTGTGTGTCTGATTGGTCCAAATGCTACAGATAGCTGTTGTGCTTGTATTTTCAAAAGTACAATGATGCATATTGCCTGAAACTGGGGAAAAATGGGTTTTCTGTCTGTTGCATTAACTGCAGAACAAATCAATCTTTTGAATTAATGCACTGCAGTGTATTGGCATTCATTTACAGAATATGAAAAGAGAGAAACTGGTGTGTGGGAGAACTAATACCAGAAATTTATATCAAGAAGTTAATGGTTCATAGTTTTTGAAAGTTTGTGCGTTATCAAGTGTTCAAAATGCAAGGCACATCATCACTGATGGTGACTGTCATAAAAAGAGCTCTACTGAATAACAAATAGCGACAGAAGCGTTTATAAATGTCATGCTTATCTCTTATTCTGACCACGTTGTGCTTTCATCTTGATTTTTACTTGAGTTTCTAAAGGAGACTATGACTTTTCCTCTTCCGAAGTGTGGACGACAAACAAAGGAAATAGATCAAAGAGGGATTTTGTGTACTTGTAGCTGCACTATTTGGTTTTATATCATTTACTCACCCCATGTCATCCCAACCGCTTAGTATTTTCTTTTTTCCAGAATATTATATTTCCATATTAGAACAGTACATTTATACTGCAAGAAGACTACTGTCTAATCATTATTCAGGTCAATGACGTGATTTATCTAATAATTTGTTTCTGAATTAATATTAATTTTGATATTTTTGTATATTTTTTTAGGAAATAAGGTCAAAATAAATTATAAAATTTCCTTGATACCATAATGAGGGAAAAAAATAAATAAATAATAATAATAATAATTATTATTATTATTATTATTATTATTATATATAATAATATATTATTATTAGATATTAATATATAATATTAATATATTAATAATATATAATAATATATTATATAAAAATATATAATAATATATTATTATTATTATTATTATTATTAGAATAATAATAATAATAATAATAATTATTATTATTATTATTATTATTATTATTTCAAAGAAATACCTTGATTTTTGGTATAATGTGTAATAGGTATAGTGTTATTTTCATATAAAATATTTATAATAATAATAATAATTATTATTATTATTATGTTTGTATGTTTTTTTTATCCTCTTCAAAAGTGTTGGATGCAAACAGATCAAGCAGATTCACACATTTATTATTAAAGTATGTATGGTATACTCATATCTATGGAAAAGACCAGCTGTAATGTGTGTAAATTTGTTTCAAGAAAGAAATGTATAATGGCGAGTTAATCATAACAAAAAAAAAGTTCCTTCTACAAATTAAAGAAATGTTACATGCCGATTAGTATCCAGTGATAGTGTTTAGTGATTTCTTTATTCAATTCTGCAGCACATGCTTGTTTTCATTTGAGTTTAATTAGCATTATGTGAAATTGTACCGATATGCTATATATGCATAATTTTTACATACTTCTTTCCTCCAGGTTATTTTAAAAGTGTGAAAACTCATCAAGTTCGCTAATGAGAACCTTTGCTATGCTCATGCATTTGACTCGTAATTTTGAAGACAGCTGAAAATTTAATTAGTCAGTCAGTCAGGAAAGTTGTTCAACAAGACTAAGTTAATAAGAGCCGGCCAAAGGTCACGGCCCGCAGTGCAATGAGACGCGAATGACGCAATGTGAGGGAACTCAGGCCAGGCGTAGGAATTGTCCTCATTATCAGGCACCTTTTACTGTCTCTGCTCTCGATTCCCTGGAGAGGCCAATTAGCTACAGATGAAACTCATTTGTTTGTGGGGCTTGGTGTGTTGTGCACTAGAAATTACAGATAATCTGATTGGTTAACTGGGCTGTAGCTGGTATGCTGAAGAAAATGCACCCTTTCAGCATGACCCATCCAGTATGACTCAAGATATCAAGCTATGATTGCTTTCCTGAAAATGTCAAATTTTATCGTTTTTTTTTTATGCATTTGGCAGACACTTTTAGCCAAAGTGATCTGAAGTGCATTCAAGGTATCAATTTTATCAACTCATGACCTTGCCGTCGGTAATGCTCTATCAGTTGAGCTACTGAGAAAGGCGTACTCATTGATGCTGAAATAGGATGGGATCGACATGTTTCTGATTTTACTGCTACATCTTATACCATGTATTAAATATATGTTGGGTTTTCTAAAGGTTATCTAAACTTTTTGACATTTACAGTAAGGATAAGAGAGATTTGATTTGGGGAATTGAAATTCAGTGAAATGAAACTTGAGGCATTTTGCGAAAGTGATTCTTCAGTATTTTTTAACATTGTTTATTACAGTATATTGATTTTTTTTTTGCTGTAGAGAACACAAAGGACTCAACCAAATGCTCTCAATATCTCCTTCAGGCTTTTCACATTTATGTCAAGAACTTCACTAAAACGCAAACGTAAATCTACTTCTCAGAAAAAGCTTTAGAAAACTTTGATACGAGTCGAACAATATTTTCTGGAACTGGTAAGTAGGTATTTCAGATGAAACTTAATATTGATATTTTGAAGAATAAGGGAAACCAAACAGTTGCTGGTCCCCATTGACTTCCATAGTATGAAATAAATAAATACATGTAAAAAAATACTGTTGAAGTTAATGGGGACCAGAAACTGTTCACATTCTTCAAAATATCTTCTTTTGTGTTCAGCAGATGAAATAAATTCGTACAGGTTTAGAACAACTTGAGAGTGAATAAATGATTTTGGGTGAACTATCCCACTAACCAGCTTTACAAGAAAGACAAGTTTTAGTTGTGTTTTGGCTATGCATTTTGAACAGCTAGTCCAGCACCAACCAGGAGAAACAGCCTGGACCATTTGTCAATAATTATATGAATATAATTATATATATAATATATAATTATATTGAATATAAGATTAAGTAGTTCGTAAGAATCCAGCATCTCAGCTCAGTTTGTGTCATGTTAACTGCAGTGAGAAGTGGAGTAAAGTGAGGAGGAAAGCCCAAGTGATCTGTGGGATTGAGTTGTGGGTGAAGAGGGTGAGAGTGAGCTTAGCCTAGCTTGACCTCTGCGCTGTTGTTTATAAGAACAGTCCCAGGTTGCACTGCTTCAATGGACTGAATGATAACTTACTCTCAAACATTTGTCAAGGAAAGTGCTTTAAAACTGTAGCTTGTCAAGCTACAAGATATTTGAAATTTAAAATACTTAGGCTACAGCCAAGCTAAACTTGAAAGGTTTCTAATAAAAAGTAGCTAGTTGCATTTCATTTATTTTAGGGGCAATAGAGTGCTTCAGGACACGGAAATGAGTTTGTGCACTTACAGTTCCATTGTTCTGAAGTCAATGGGTTTAAATCGGTTTTTGGTTAAATGTCTTAAATAATGTATATGATTAACACAAGCTTGAGATATTTTCACATTTTATTCTATGACATACATCAGTAACACCCCACTCTTAATTTTTAAGCTTTTATGTGTCTCGGAAAGACTAACAAGCATTTCGGTGTTGGGAATATTAAACATCATCACGCCAAACTCACCTAGTCCACCGAGTAGTGATTTATTTACGGTCCTGCACACTCAAACTTTCCAATTTTTAGGAGTTGTCGGAAGCTTAATGGTGGTGACATTGAAATCATGCAACCGATTAGTACGTTTATAGCCTAATTTTAGGTTTTTACTCCTGGTGATTGTATTTAGTAGGGCTGCACGATAAATCGCATGCGATATTTAATGCGCGATGGAAATTTACAGCTGATTACAGAACCGGCTTTACTGACAAGATGCGCATTAAATATCGCATGCGATTTATCGTGCAGCCCTAGTATTTAGGCTTCAAAATTCCAAAAAGTAAGAACCTTGATGAATGAAACATCTATGAATCATACAATGTTGTTTGTCACAGAGCTTATTTTCTGCAATAAACCAAATGCCAATGAAAAAAATCCTGTTTTGTTTTTGTCAGGGGAACCAGGGTGATGCTTCCAGGTTGGTATATGAAAATCACAGCATTACTTTATTCAACTACACTGTTAAAAAAATAAAAATAAAATAAAAATCCGTAAAATGTACGGTAAAAAACTGGTAGCTGTGGTAAAAATACGGTAGCAACATTTTAGGTTTTACGATTTTAACTTAAATTTACATTTAAAACTGTAATTTCATTAACTGATATAATGTTAATATACCAACTTATTGAAGTACTGAAATCTGTTTTGTACCTTTGTAATACACTGATAACCACCAAAAGCAGGTGCTGATGAGAAAGTCACATGATGAAACAAAGCTCATCACGAGCAGCTTTTAAATAACATATATAGAAGGTGCACGGTGTCATTCACACAAACTCTAAACACCATCATGGTAATACACATGAAACTGAAATAATGCAATAAACATTAATTTAACAACATTAAATGTAACATAAAACCCTAATGTACACAACCGATAAGAAAAAACTAAGAAGAAACAGTTATTTCAACGAAAATACATGAAATTTGAAATGTAACGCTGGGAATGTCTATTTACGATTATTCACTATGAATTATACAGTACATTCTTTTTCACTTCCAAAAATGGTATACTACTGTAAAATTACATGTAACGTCCAATACAGTTTTTCACCGTGTATAGTAGGGGAACTTACCGTTAACCAATTAATAGGTTTTTACTGTAGAATTTTTACAGTCTTTGACCATTAAATCACTGTCATTTTTTACATTGTACTATCTTTTTCTTAAAAAAAAAGTATGTAGAACAGTATTTATTTTCCACAAACATACTGAGGATCTAAATTAGGCTGACATTATAAATTATTCAAAACTTAGTGATAAGCAGCAGTATTTAGAAATTATAATGAACAGTTTTTCACCCCACATGACTTCACCCTAAACAGCTTGTTTGTGGAACTCACTAGAATTTTGAAAACATCTGACCTACTGTCACACCACTGTCTAGTTATTATCGCCCAATGCTGCTAATCTCAAACTGACAGATACTTTACATCACTATCCGTCTGTCTGAAAAGTGTGGCCTATTCTAGGTCTGACCTCATGTGACCTTTACTGGGTTTTAAAATAGTAGATTGCAAATGACACCATGCCAATTATTTTCTTTTTAATGAGGGGAGGCTTTCTGTTTTCTTGTTTGTTTATTTGCTAGCAACTTGTATAAACACGCAATTAGCTGTACAAGGCATTTTTGTGCTGTTTTGATATTCTAATTCAATGCGCAACTGCTAATATGACAGTCTGCCAGACTGTCTTTAGATAGCCTTGTAAGCAACTCGTCTTTTTGTACTTTTTTTGCTCCAACAGTGTACGCCGAGCACTGTGCACTTTGGGATGAATGTCCCAACGACGGTGTAATTAAATTTCACACATTAACACTTAGATCATTACATGCACACTAACCCTCAGCCACCGTCAGACGAGCAACAAGCGGCGCCTGCAGTCTCTCTCCTGGAGCCACAGGAATAAAAGCCTCTTAATGTGTAATTCTGAACGCATTTTGTGGTGAACGTGCTGCATTGAGTCCGTCTGAGCTAAAAGAGACTGTGTTTAGACGTACCCCACAATTTCATCATGAAAGACGTATACATGAAAGCTGGTGGCTCGCCTGTGTCCAGTGCTGCTGTGTTATTGCATTCTGATGTTCTTTTCCTCCCTATTTATTCTTTCAAATCAGTACAAACAGGAGGTGAGCGTGATTCACTAACGGGCTGCCAGGCATTGAGGTGATACAGCTTTCAAGTTGTGGCCTACATTTTCATCTCATTGTACAAATTGGAAATTGTATGTTGTACACAATATGTTGACACGTTTCGGAGAAAGTAGGGAGGCGAAATGAGAAACCACACAATCCAGAAACAAAGAACATGAATGTGGATGAGTGTATTAGAGGAAGATTACTCTGAGAGACACGAACAAACGCAGCCAATCACGCCGCCCTCTGTATGACCACATGTTGTACTCAGCCTTCAGAGAAAATGGCAAAGGTGAAAGCTTAGCGGAGATTATGCAGATCAGGTTCAACAATGTGTCGGCAGAGCTTTGAGAAAAATGATTTGAGGTATTTAATGAAGAAAAAGGCGGCTGTTGTTTCACTTGGGCTAGTATTTAGATGCCAGACGTGCGCTCGCGTTTGGTGGTGGCAGGTTTCTGGTGCTTTGATCTATTACGGGCTCCGCTATAATAATGAATGGCGTGTATTTCCATCATTGGATTAGATGCATAGCTCGCCCTTACGTCCCTGTCCCTCTACATCACTCTCTGTCAGAGAGCAGACGTGGCAGATTAAAATACTGCCTGTGCTGTTGCAACCAAATGTGAGCAGTGGACAAAATGTGTAATGGCTTCAGCATTAATAATGGATAAGTATCACTGAAAAAGCTTTGCCTACTCTAATGCATAATTCATTTCTGCCCCAGCATGGAAATGGACAGTAATTAGCTGTCCAGTGCCCTATGGAAGTAAAGGTGCTCAGGGTCAGATTGTACTACACTTCCATCTTAAAAGGCCAAGTGTTAGACGGGCACACCAAGTTTGCTTTACCAGCGGCTGTGATTTTTGGTCATGCTGAGGGGTGGTGTTAAAATTCACCAAAAATTAGCGTGTTGTCATTTACTCAGGCTCATGTCATTCCAAACCCAAAATGACTATTGCTTCCATAGACAGGAGTGTCTTTTTCTATGGAACAAATGCGTGTGCTGTTCTTTGAGTCAATGACATGAGGCTTATATATTTTGTATGGATTTGCTAATTTATTCAAAAACTGTTATTTATATGAGTGTTACTTTAGTACTGTTTGAATGCTGTTATGTATTGATTAATAGTTTGTATTTGCCTTTTATTTTGATATTTTTGAAAACATTGCTATTGCATTTTTATTATTATTTTGTAATACTTCTATTTAGCTTTTTTCAGTTTTAGTAATTTTAGTACTGCAACATAAACGTTTCATTTAGTTGCCGAGGCAATACTATTCGAAAACAATTTTTAATAGTTTAGCTTTAGTTGTACAGGAAGCTCTATGTACAATAACCTGAATGCGCCTCTTCTCTTATGGGCATGTTTTTTGAATGTTTGAATTATTGAAATTTTATTAATATTATTAATAATTATTATTATTTTCAGTGAATTATTATTTTGAGTAATACTAATAATCAATAATAATAATTATTAATAATAATAATAATAATAATAATTATTATTATTATTATTATTTGTTTTTTATTATTAGTGATTCATGATATTTGTAAAAGCACATTTTGCCTTACAAATTCATTTAAATAATGAAGATGTGCACATATGGAATCAAGATGTAAGGGAAATATGTTATTAATTATTAAATTATTGAGAAAATATTTTGGTTTGTTGGTTGGCTTGATGGTTCCACTATATTACTTTTTCATTAAATTTCAGTAAACTTTATTTATTTGTTTGTTTGTTTGTTTTATTTTATTTTTCTTTAACACGGACACTTATTTGTCATTGACTTAAAAGTCAGAAAACGGCTATCAATCTCAAAGAAGGCCAAAAACTACCAGAGCAGCAATTCATATGATTCGAAGTGTCCTAAATCCATACAATTTATGTGACAAAAAGGCAAAATTGTTCACTGAAAATTGTGTCTTCTATAGCAGCTTTCCTGCTACTAGGGCTGGGCGATATATCTCATGTGATATGCATGCGCATCTCGTCAGTAAAGCCGGTTCCTTAATTAGCAGTAAATCTCCATCACCTGTTTTCAAATGGAGTGGCATTTAATACACGGAGCCGTAGTTCACTGACAAGATACGCAATATCGCGTTCATTATCGAAGGCGATTCATCTGCGATAATGAAAGTGATATTGCGTAGCTTCTCAGTGATCTACGGCTCTGTGTATTAAATGCCGCTCCATTTGAAAACAGGTGATGGAGATTTACCACTAATCAAGGAACCGGCTTTACTGACGAGATGCGCATGCAAATCGCATGAGATATATCGCCCAGCCCTACCTGCTACATTTATCTTATACACAATTTGTTTGCATACAGCCGGAAACAAAATGCACAGACCACAAAATAAGGAGGTGTGCTTCATTTATTGCAGCTAAGATGAACACGCTTGAACATATTGAAGCATAAAGGACATTTGAGAGCTAGGATCATCAGTGAATAATGACATAAATTTCAGTTTGTACTGCACAAAAGTGACATGAGCGTGAGCAGATGATGAAAGAATTGTTATTTTTGCTTGAACGATCCCTTTAAAGGAGCACAGACTGAAGCTCTGTGATTAAAGAGAGTCTGTGCTTTGTACAGCGGTGTTCTGATTCCTTTTATCCATTTCCCCGCGGTGAGAAGTATAAGCCCAACAACTTTGTTCTTAAAAGTGTGAGAGAAAGATTTCATGGGAGAGATATTTTACTGAAGCATGGCAATCAGCAAACTAATTAAACGAGGCATTAAGTGAGGGCATTAAGGTAATAGCATTTAAGCTGGAGAGAAAAGGTCATACTTTTCTTATATTGCAACCAAGATTAGTGAGAGAAATGAGATAAAACAAATAAATGACAAAAAATATGTGCATGACCATGCAAAGCTGTGCAATTATGACTGCTGTATCTGCATACCGCATGTTAATATTAAACATAAAGCTGAAATGCACCCTATTGCTTCACAATCTGCTTTATTTTTCAGGTTAAAGTTTGAAAGATATAAGCTGTGTTCAGAATACTGCACAGTATGTACTGCATTCAGCATTCTGTTTGCCTTAGTATGTGAATGCAAGAAAAAAATGTATGTGGGAAAAAAACTGCCATCTCTTTACTGATGATATAGATACAGTGTACTGTATACATACCACTGTTTTAATAAAAGAAATTTCTAAACGTTTGACAGTATGATTAAATAATAAGTCAAGAAAGATATTAAAGTTGATATTAAAGTTGAAACATTGCAATTGATATAGAGGGTAAAATTCTAGGTACATGTGAGACCATAACTAATCTTAATATTGTGAACATTAATATCCTCAAGCAAGCAAATTCATTCATTCATTCATTCATTCATTCATTCATTCATTTATCGTCGCTTCCCCAGCAACTTTATTGTGGGATATATTTGCTAATTTGATTTAATAGTTTTGTGTTTATTACATTTTTACATTTTAATTTTAGTTTTTTTCAGTAATTTTTTAATATGCTTTTGTCTTTTTTTATTACAATTTTTTTATATTTAGCTTTATTATTTATTTTTATGTCAGTTGTAGTTTTAGTAACAAGTTGTAATATATAATACATAATATATTTTATAATATTTATATTTCAATGAATGAAAATGTGTAATGTTATTGTTTAACAAGCTAAAACTATCACTGATTTATACACATCTTCTATTTTAAACATGTTTTTAATCTTTATTTATTATTTATTTATTTATTTAATTTTATTTAATTTAATTTTATTTTATTTTATTTTATTTATTTTTTTCAAAAAACATGAAAAACATTGTGCCTGTTTTTCACCAGTGTGATTACATTGTGATTATGGCGCCTTCAATTTTGTTTTAACAAAACAAATACCTCTTGCCTGGCAAGTAAATATGCCATTTTGTCACAAATGTGCTAAGTGCTTTTCAGTCTCTCCACATCTAACCTAGTAGACACGGCTGGCGAGTTTATCTAGCGTGTACTTCTTCAGCATGTAAGGCCTGTTTTTTGTTTTTTGTTTACTGGATTAAATCCAGTTGATTTAGATATTTAACACAAATGAAAGGATTTTTATGGGTTACATAAAGACCGTTGCCTAAACGTTTTAAGCATAAATAGTGTATTGTAGTGCATGTAAACACACTTACTAGGTGCTATTTTGTTTTAAAGTAACAAACAAACAGGTTTTGAAAGAGTTTTTGTTTTTTCTCGGCTGCTTCCTAAATGATCATAGTAAGTCATTTTGGTCAAAAGCTTTACGAACATGACCATCGAATCAGAAAATGATATATCAAAGCTAAAGAGTACAGCACTCATTTACTGCATATTAGTCACAGATGTGGCGGTAATGACATTGCTCTTTGATGTGAGTCAATGGACATTTTTACAGTACAATGAGCCAACATTAACAGTGTTAATGTACCCACGCTGCTGTTCACTGTCTTAAATTGAACAATGCATGGTTTGTTAACGTTGCCATTTTGCAGCTGTCTTTGTTTTTTAATGTTTTTTTGTGTAATACCCATGTAGGATATTACTTGTGACAGATGTGGCAGTGCTCATACAAAGCCCTGCAGCTTGAAGCTGGGAGTGCTGGGAATAGTGACCTTTGAGTCAAACCTTCATACCATGTTTATACTGCAACATATCTGCACGCAAACACACACAATTAACAGCCGTCTGATACAGTCCCGCCTCCATCTCGCGGTTCACGCTGCCTCAGTCTATGGATGTGGAATAAAAGTATTCTCTTGTTCTTCCCCTAAGTGTAACAAATGTAAAACACATTGCTTGGGGAGGTTTGTGCTCAGGCAGAAAGGTACAATACAGGGAGGGTTTCTGGCCTCTCAACTTCTCACCCTCAACAGCATGCCTACGGATCTCAGCTCTGAGTATGAGCGCAAACACAGACTCCGGCTGTTGTTCAGCACAGCAAATGCTTGTGTAATTACTGAAGATTTCAGGCGTTGTCTTGTTTTTTGGACTTTATTGAAACATCCTAACGTCTAGCTAGTTTGACATGTTGGGGTCTGGTTTGAGATTAAAGGGCACTAAAGTCTAAAGAGTTGGGACTCTGAATGCCTTAGTAACATGCATGGGTTTTTAATTTTTAATAATATCACAATCTAACTTTTATTATGCCCATTGTAAAGCCCCACCCTCTGAATGTAGCTTTACTGCCAGGGCATTCATTCATTCATTCATTCATTCATTCATTTATTTTTCATGATTGTATTTTTGGGGTTTTTGAATTTTCAAAGTTGTAAATAAAGATTATTAGAATTGATTTTACAAGAAAATACGATTTCTGTCTTTCTACTTCAAAATTTCATGTTCAATGAAATGTGTTACTTGCCGTTTCTTTGTAATTAATTGTGAAATTTACTAGCAATTTCTGAATGAAAATTGTTTCAAATCAAATCCTACAACAGATTATTTTCCAGTGTAGAATTCTTGTAAGTAGTAGCTGAAATGATGACTTTTCAATGTACAAAATGATTTTTTTAAAAGTTGTGTAGAATTTGTGCACACTGTGCAGTCACTGTGGCAGTACCTTTTCAAAAGGTCCAATTTTGTAAATTTTAGATGCTAATATGTACACTTTAGGTACCAGTGATAAATAAACGGTGTTACTAACAGCGTTATTTTTTCCAGTAACGGGTATTCAAACTAATTACTGTTTCCCCCGTTACAACGCCATTACCGTTACTGACAATAAAATGCGGCGTTACTATAGTTTATTATAATATTATTTTTCAGTTTATGGATGCGCAGTGTACCTATATTTGACGTACTGTAAACTCTAGTGTAACAGCGCAGGACTCGCCGTCGCTTTGTCTCACACACACACACACACACACACACACAAAGAAAGATACAGAGCGAGAGAGTCTTACATAACTTGGAGAATTAACGTGCTACATGTAAACGATATTCTCTGTTGTATTTTCCTGTCAAAATAACGGAATTCCTTTTGAATTCTTCAGCTTTTAAGAACTGCCGGTTTCTCTGGTAGTGGGTGGAACTAATGCGCAAACGGCAATCTCATTGGCCAGTGCTCACCTATTATCGTCCCTGTTTTGATTTCAGCAAATCAATTCAAGCGAACGCAGACCACGTGTTTAATATTCATGAACCCAGCAGCTCATTAATCCTTTTATATTTTTATTAGTAGTAGAATTCGTTGTAGTTTTGTTATCAGTATTATTTTTAGTTTTTGTTCTTTCTTTTTTTATAGAAACACTAAATGACAAACGCTATCTTGTGTGTGTATGTGTGTATATATATATATATATATATATATATATATATATATATAGTATATCAGACAATTAATATTAGGTGAGTAAACTAAAAAAATTACAAGGTGTCCGTAGAGGGTTGGTAATATTTACAATAATATATTGAATTTGACAGGTGTCTCTCACATTGTCCCACAGAAACATTAAAATAGTGTAGATTTGTGTACAATGTTTTATTTTTATTTTTATTTTTTTTGAAAAAGTAATGCAATAGTTACTTTCCCCAGTAATTAGTTACTTTTATAATGATGTAACTCAGTTACTAAGTTACTATTTGTGAGAAGTAACTAGTAACTATAACTAATTACTTTTTTAAAGTAACGTGCCCAACACTGTTAGGTACTAATATGTACCTTTAAGGTACCAATATGGACTTTTTAGATACAAATGTGTACCTTATAAACTTTTTTTCTGAGAGTCTAGAAACTATTTTTGTTCAGTAATTGCTGGTAAATAAAATGTAAATTTAAAATAATAATAAAGTTTAATTGGTTTTATCTATCTATCTATCTATCTATCTATCATGCAATTATTAACAATACATATAATTATATAACAACTATACATGGAAAAATAGTACTATCTTTTTTAAATTAAAACAAATATATAAAAATGGTCTTTATGAATGTAAATGGTTTTAGGTTTTCAGTGTGAAACATTGCACAATATATACCACTTGTTCAATTTTTCAGTTAATTGCTGGAGCATGTTACTGGAAATAATTGTTAATTACAGCCCACAGCAAAGCAATTGTGAACTAAAAAAAAAAAGAAAAAAAGAAAATGTGAGAAAGACTTGATGAATAGCTTTTCTTCTGCTTCCTGCCATTTATTTTACTCTGAAGCGCTGTGTCTATTTCGTGGCATTGCAGAGCTCTTTATGACGTCATGGTTCTTTGTTGAATGGAGAACTTCTGTTTATACAGTAAAGATAGATACACAAGAGAAAAACACAGGCTCATCATCGTGTTCAAAAGCTATGCATTTCCATGCTTTTGTACATTTCTTTGACTTTTCAAATGCGTACAAGTGCCATGTGACTAAACAATGGACAAAAAATCAATTTTATGTTAGGATGCGGCACACACACACACAAGTCAGTACAGCAGCAAGAATCCAGTGTATCCTGTCAGATCTAATAGCTGAATGTGAAAGTTGAAGGTTTGTGTAAAAATGTCAGAGTTTCTCCGAGTTGAGCCTCTTATGAGAAGCTTTGTCTAGAGCACTGTTTAAAGTACAGCAAGCTGTCATCCTTCAGGACGGTTCTTAACAGGGAACATCTGTGAAACATGTTGTGAGGTGCAGCACTTCACTACCAATGACACAAATGTATTAGAGTACTGTGGCTTTAATTCAGTTTAATTCTGAAGGAAAGATCAAGATCATCTAGAGGCATATGAAAGGGAAATACTCTGACAGCTGGCAGCTTGAGCTGGTCATGTACACTAAAATGAACTGAGAGGTTTTAATATGAAAATAATGAGTGTGTAATTATGAACAGATAAGTCTATGTTGAAAATAAGTATATCTTGTTGTGTCTCATAATGTGAAATATGAAATGCAGGTCTACTAGGAACTAATATAGACTGTCTGGACAACAATTTACTAGATTGTATTAATGTCTAAAATGTAAAATACTGTCGGGGCAAAAATGGTGTGCGTATATATATATATATATATATATATATATTTCAAAAAGTGAAACTTTCATGCATTCTAGATTCATTACGTGTAAAGTAAAACATTTCAAAAGTTTTTTTGTTTTAATTTTGATGATTAGAGCTTATAGCTCATGCAAGTCAAAAAAATCCAGTATCTCAAAATATTAGAATATTTCCTAAGATCAATAAAAAAAAGGATTTGCAAAACAGAAAAGTTCAAGTTCTTTAAAGTATATTCATTTATGCACTCAATACTTGGTCGGGGCTCCTTTAGCACAAATTCCAGCATCAGTGAGGTGTGGCATGGAAGCGATCAGCCTGTGGCACTGCTGAGGCACTATTGAGCCTTCAGCTCGTCTGTATTGTTGGATCAACTGTTTCTCATCTTTCTCTTGAAAATATCCTTGAAGATAGATTCCATAGGGAGTTCAGGTCAGGCATGTTGGCTTGCCAATCAAGCACAGTAATATCATGGTCAGCAAACCACTTGGAAGTGGTTTTGGCACTGTGGGCAGGTGCTAAATTACTGCTGGAAAAGGAAATCAGCATCTCCATAAAGCTTATCAGCAGATAGAAGCATAAAGTGCTCCAAAATCTCCTGGTAGACGGCTGCATTGACTTTGGACTTGATAAAACACAACGGACCAACACCAGCAGACGTCACGGCACCCCAAATCATCACTGACTTCGGAAACTTTACACTGGACTTCAAGCAGCTTGGATTCTGTGCCTCTCCACTCTTCCTCCAGACTCCAGACCTTGATTTCCAAATGAAATGCAAAATTTACTTTTATCTAAAAAAAAAAAAAAAGGACTTTGGACCACTGAGCAACATTCCAGTTCTTTTTCTTCTTAGCCCAGGTAAGATGCGTCTGACGTTGTTTCTGTTTCAGAAGTGGTTTGGTTGCCCTTTTCCTGAAGACATCTGAGCATGGTGACTCTTGATGCACTGACTCCAGCTTCAGTCCACTCCTTATGAAGCTCTCCGAAGTGTTTGAATCGGCTTTGTTTGGCAGTATTCTCAAGCTTGCGGTCATCCCTGTTGCTTGTGCACCTTTTCCTACCCAATTTCTTCCTTCCAGTCAACTTTGCATTCAATATGCTTTGATACAGCACTCTGTGAACAGCCACCCCTTTCAGTAATGACCCTCTGTGACTTACACTCTTTGTGGAGGGTGTCAATGATTGTCTTCTGGACTATTGCCAAGTCAGCAGTCTTCCCCATGATTGTGGTTTCAAAGAACAAGAGATACCCGGAATTTGCAGGGACGGTCATTCAATGAAACTAATATTTTGAGATTCTGGATTTTTGACTTTCATGAGCTGTAAGCTCTAATCATCAAAATTCAAATGAAAAACTTTTGAAATATTTTATTATACATGTAATGAATCTAGAATATATTAATGTTTTATTCAGCAAGTATTCATTATATTAATCAAAAGTGACAGTAAATACATTTGTAATGTTACAGTAGATTTCTTTTTCAAATAAATTATGTTCTTTTGAATTTTCTGTTCATCAAAGATTCGTGGGGAGAAAGGTGTCATGATTTTCACAAAAATGATAAGAAGAAGAAGAAGAAGGATCATGTGAAACTGAAGACTGGACATAAATCACAGGAATAAATTTTAAAATGATTAAATGAGAAAAGTTCTTAAATTAAAAAGTTATTAAATTTATCATAAATAAGTTATTTAAAAATTGATGATACACTGTCTGTTGAAAGTGTCAGCTGTTTTGTATCAAGGCGTCAGCATGCCATAATTCCACACCTGGCAATAAAATGCCTTGCTACTGAAAGTTTTATACTTTGCAACACTCTATCAAAAGAAATATTAAAGTTTTAATGAAGAACATATCTAATGTGATTTGAAACTGAGAGGCAAACTATAGTGATGGAGCATTCTAACATAAGGCTTGCCATGCTATATTAAGTTTAAATGGCCCAATACAAAATCTCACGATTATATTGAATGCGGCCTGCAGACTAAATATCATTAAGAAGTTGTGGCATCTGTTAGTGTCTACACATAATGTGAAGCTTATGTTGTGTAAAGCTGTAAGCCTCTTCATGTCTAGACAGCAGAACTAGAATGAAAAAGGTATCATACTGCATGAAGCTTGTTTTATTGTGCTCTGTGTGATGGAGTTCAAGAGGGCAGTGATGCGTAGTAAAGATGTTTAGGTTTTTCACTTCTGCATTTTTATCATTTCATTTGGTAAATTATATTTTATAGAATCTTAAAATTGTGTAATACATTATATTAGTGAGGAAAATGTTGATTGTATTTTGTTATTATCTGGTATTTGTGTGTACTGAAAATATATAGTGTGTGTGTGTGTGTGTGTGTGTGTGTGTTTGTGCGTGTGCATGTGCGTGTGCGTGTGTGCATGCGTGTTTTGCATTCACATAAAAATCATATAAAATTCTGGCCAAACTAAAATTGTTAGAAAGCAAAACCTAAAAGAGGACACTGTCCTTGAAAACCTTCCATCACAAAAATACACCATTAAATGAACACTATAGAATGAATACCAAGTATTCATTAGCAAACCTGCCTATCCATCAGCTAATATTCATTTAAATGAATATCCAGGCTTCAGCATAATACTTACTGACAACAATCTTTTTGTCAGTGGATTCCCAACAATAGACATTCCTGTTCAGAGAATTCTGGGAATTAGAGTTGAGTTGAACGAGGATACAGTACAATAATCATGATATGTGTACCATATGCTGAGCATGAAGTATTAAAAAATAGGTCAATGTTTATAAAAACCCACAAGAGGGGGAAAAATGATTAGAGATGAGTAATAAATCATTAAGAGACAAGACGATATGTTTGATATGCTGCTGGGCCACATATGTTTGCTTAAACAGATTTAAGCTAAGGCAGATATTGGTAATGGATTTTGTGAGTGTTTAGGACTAAACCATCAATTCTTAAAGCCTAGAAAAATCCAATGTTTGAAAAGCGAAATGAAAAAAGACCCGACAAGGGCCTTCCAACATACATTTTCCTCATGCGCAAAACTGTAGCAGATGATAATACCATGATCACTCAAGGAAAAAGAGCGTGCACTTTGTAAAATACATATTGACTTTTTTATATAGGGGCATGTTGTCACAGTGGAACATAACTTATTTTTTAAGAAAAAAAAAATCCAACTATAATAATCATGTATTAGTTAAAATAAATTAATAAACATATTAAAGAAATAGTTCACACGAAAATGAAAATTTGCTGAAAATGTTCTTACCCTCCAAGATGAGTTTAAGATTTTTATTTATAAATTTAGCATTGCATCACTTCATCATCAGTGGATCTGCAGTGAAAGGGTGCCGTCAAAATGAGTGTCCAAACTGTTGATAAAATCAAAACAATAATACACAAGTGATCAATACAACAATTAATGTCTTGTGAAGTGAAAAGCAGCATGTTTGTAAGAAACAAATCCATCATTAAAGTGGTCATCATTTAAAGTTTAAGTTTAAAGTTTATTTGTTTAGAACAAATATTTCTCTTCACAATATGTTAATTTATGGACTGGAGTTGTGTTGTGGTTTATTTTGATGTTTTTATCAACTGTTTGGGCTCTCATTCTGACGGCACCCATTCACTGCAGAGGATCCACTGGTAAGAAAGTGGTATCATGCTAAATTTCTACAAATATGTTCAGATGAAGAAATAAACTCATCTACATCTTCAGTGGCCTTAGGGTATATACATTTTCAGCAAATTTTCATTTTGGGGTGAACTATTCTTTTAAATAAATCATGAAGACATTAGCCGGTAAATATTTTATTTGATAATTATTTTTAATTAATAAATAATATAAATGTAAAACATTTAACATAATTAGCCCCAACTTGACATTTATGAAAAGCACCTATCCACATAATTTGCATAATTGGACTTTAGACTCAAAACTGAGAAACAGCTCTGTGTGACAACTAGCCCTAGTTGCTCAGTATATTGTAGTACTTAATTACCATATGCATAATGTATATCATGGTGTCCAAGGTACTTCAGAGAATACCATGATGTTACCATAGTATCATGTTTAACAACACATGGTAATGGCATTTTACTTTCATACATAAACCACTTGTCTGATGTAGTTTCCATCATTATGAAAAGTGGATGGCAGCACAATCATCTGGACATCAACAGATTTAACCTCACCGGGCAGGTGGCCAGGATCGTAAAGAGGCTCTTGCACCAGGACGTCTATTACTGACCTGTGCCACCATACAGCATAAACCTCTGTTGGCCTTCAGCCATGTTTATATGCATCCTAATCTCTTTGTTTTGGCCGCGCATTGACGTCTAGTATGAAATTGCCTTAATTGCACAAGAAAGAGTTTCGGGATCAGACCAGTACTGGTGAGCTTTTGCATGCTTTCCCTTAGTGTATGATTTTAATAGAAAACTAAAACGCAAGATACATTTGCTAGTTTTCCGGTTGGCAGACGTAATTGCAGGTTGCCATGGAATTGAATTTATGTTCAGCTAAGAATTAGAACTCTGTCAGTGCAGTTGAAGGTTGTGATAAGAAAGAATCCTCTTTGCATGAATAAAGTAAAAGCATGCCATCTGCATTGCTCTGTATCAATTAAGGTAGCACAACATATCAGCTCGCCGTAAAGGATGCGCATTTGTGATGTCTTGTTCCATAAGATGAGCTGTATTCATTTTGGTACATTACTTTTCCCTTTCCATTAGCTTTTAGTTTTGATAATTTGCTTGTTAGTTACATTTGCTTTTATCAGAAGGATATGACTAGTGTTTTATCTATAGTTTGTACAAAGACGAGCCATGTGTTTCTAATTAGTCATAAGCAGAGTGTGCTGATGCACTTAATTTTAGATCATTCTTTAAGGGAAATCCTTAGAGAATGTGTGCAACAACTTGCATGCTTGGTTGCTTGTAAACAAGGACTTGATCATAGTAGATCTACTACTTAGGATTGCTAAATTGCTAAAAATTCTTGTAGTAGGTCAGTATGGGTCCAGGTATATTTCCACACAATCTTACCATTGTAGTAAATATGCTTAAAATACATTAAATATGGGTGGCACTTTAAGGTTCAATTTGCTAATGTTAGTTAATGCCTTAGAGATCATAAACATACAGTTAACCTTTTACCGCATATATTCATCTAATTTGATGTTGATTTATACATATATTATTAATTAATGTTTGTTCATAATACATTAATGTTCATTTATATATGTTGATATGTAGTATGTTTAAAAAAATCAAAATTGCTTGATTAATAAATAATTTAAAAGTATTGTTCATAGTTCATGTTAGCTATTGTATTAATAGAATATGAGCATTTATCCTCAGGCCATGTTTGTTTGTTCATCAGAACAGAAATTTAGCATTACATCACTTGCTCATCAATGGATCATCTGCAGTGAATGGGTGCCATCAGAATGAGAGTCCAAACAGCTAATAAAACCATCACAATAATTCACAAGTAATCCACATGACTCCAGTCTATCAATTAACGTGTATGAAGCCAAAAACAAACCAAAAAATCATTAAGATGTTTTCAACTTCAAATCATTTCTTCTGGCTAAAATACAAGTGCTTTATCCAGTATTGGTGGATTTTGAAGTGAGACTTTATTATGGATAATAGATTCTGTGTATTCTAACCGTAAGCAAAAGTTAAAGAAGTTAAAAACATCTTAATGATGCAGTTTTGGTGTAACAAGATGTTAACTGATGTACTGGAATCATGTGGATTATTGTGATGTTTTTATCAGCTGTTTGCACTCTCATTCTGATGGCACCCATTCACTGCAGAGGATCAGTCGGTGAGATGTAATGCTACACAAATCTGTTCCAGTGAAGTAACAAACTCATCTTGGATAGCCTGAGGTTGAGTAAATTTTCAGCAAATTTTAATTTTTAGATGAACTATTCCTTTAATGCTAACCTTATTGTAATGGTAAATATGAATGCCTTGTCACAAATGTTAAGATTTCTCAAAAATATACAGTATCAACAGCAGTTTGTCACGACACTCTTTTTTTTTTTCGTAAAAAAACAAATACAACAAGAAACAACATGGAGCAGATCGTGGCATGTGCATTATTGTGCTCAAAAGTTTTGTTGTTTACAACAGCTGTATTCTTAGCACATTCATCCAGAATTTCATAAATGATCACCTTGATGTGGCTTGCTTTAGTGACAAATCATATTTCACATAAGCTTGAGTCAATCAAACATTGAAGCCTAGCTATCAGAGTGTCCTTTAATCTACTGATCACAAATGCTTCTGTCATCGCAGCTGCTCCTATTGTCATGAGCTGAAAATTAAACCTTTGGAAATGCATAGTTTGTCACAAATTTATAAACCCAATCAGCATACAAAGAAAGCATAGCCATCAAAAATCATTCTTACTTATGACCAAAATATCTCTTGTCTTCTCTTCTCTTCTCTTCTCTTCTGATATTTTTTATTCTTATATTTTTCTTTTGTTTTTTCTTCTTCTTTTTTTTTATTTGGGTCAGTTTATTTTAGGTTGCACACATTAGCTCTTTCTTGTAACTTAAGTTATGGAGGAGAAAACTCGGGCTTGCCATTGTGGTCATTGATTTTGCATGGCAGTGTTTCACAGCAAGCCAGCACTCTGACACTCTAGTTCTGTGGCTGTGCTAGGCCGCTGGGACTCTTAACAGGATTGCTGTCTCTGAAAAAGTTGAGAAGCGAGACGCAACTCCTGCCAACATACACACAAACAAATGACACACACATCCGCAAAGACACTAAGAGCCTCGCACACACACTTGTAAGACTACACCCAGAGGTACACGCATCACAGTGTCATAAAACCCACTGTGAAAACCAGCATCATATTCAAGGTTTACAAGATCTCATGCCTGCAGGCGCTACTTTTCGCAGGTACCAACAAGAAATATGTTTCAATAATAACACTGACAAAGAGGAAGACAGTTTCCACACAGCATTATCACATTACTATAAGCTCTGAAATGTAGAAATGTACCTGTAGCATGCGATTAGTCTGTAGAGAAATCGTTTTAATGAGCATGAGTTGTGCATTACTGTATCAATGCAGACCAGCCAACTGCATCCTCCATTCCTTATGGAGCTACAACACGCCATAATAGCTGTGCTTTGTTATGAGAAGAAAAAAAAAGAGAAAAAAAGGAAAGGCTTCCTGTGCCATTTTCTTCTTTTACATATTAATTCATGCATGTTTATGCACAATAGAACACCTGCGCACAATGTAGACGCAACTGCTAGAATATGCAAATCATATATAGTTTCCTTCACGTTAAACATGTTTAGGGGTTGTTAAATTACTTGGCAAACACAGTAGCAGCGTGTATGTTTGTTCATGCTTCCAAAAAAAAAAAATTACTTTTAATATAAGAGCTACTTTCATATTCATTACTGTGAATTTGAAATGAATTGCCCATGCCCATATGATATTGAATTTGAATGAAGCATTTATTAGATAGCGATTACAAGATTTAACAGTCACTCAACCGAGATATTCAATTAGTCTAACGCAAGGTTTCAGGGAAACATTAGAATTACATAATTAATTTGGACTAAGTATGCCTATGTATTCTCTGGTGTATTAAATATATATTAAATTTATCTCTCAGAATAAATATATTTCTCTAAATTATTTTGTCTGATTTTACAGCTTTATTTTTTCCCTCCATAGAACACCATAAAAAGTCCACCACATTGTTTTCAGACTTTTATAAAAATGTCAGCTGTTTCATCATCTTTCTGATTGTTATTCATGTAATGTTTCTTGAAATTCCCCATATGTTGTGTTGTATTATTTGAATGTTAATTCATACTGAAAAAACTGCTTTTAAAAGCTGCATCTTACTGCAGTTACAGTATATGAATGTGTCTCATTCAATTTTAATATATTTCAATACATAATAATATATTTATATATTAAAATATTATATTTATATATAATATTAATATTTATGTTTAATGCTTTAATACTTATGGAGCCCTGCACATGATGTGGAAGAAAAAAATAGATATTTTTCAATATATGTGAATTAAGAATTCATTTCCACAATTTATAAAATTTTCCCCTTGTTTTAGTTGCATTTATTTTATTTTAATATAATAATATAATTATTTTATTTTATTTTAACAAATTCTAAATTCTAAAAATATCTTTTTCTTTTCCTCCATGTCATGTGTGGGGTTCCATTTTTTTTTTTTCTACTTCTATTAATTCAGGTTGCAAATATGCATCCTTCAAAGCTTTAATTCAAACTGAACTCAAATTTAAAAGGCAGTTCTTAATTTAGTTTCAAATGGTGCACAAGCCTGATAAAGATAAGATGAAAAGGAGCTTTATTCCAGCTTATATGTCTCGCATATGTAATGACAAACTCTCAGCTAGTACTACGGATGCTGTATAGAAAACCGTCCCTTGAAAAGTCACAAACTCTGTCATGGCTCGATGTCATAATGAAACACTCGAGAAAGTTGGAAGGTCTTCACATGTGATGGCAGACTTGCATGCCTACGCTTTCACCTTGGAAACTAAAAGCCCTTGAGTTACTGCTGCCGAGTGTGGTTGGCAGAGTTCATTAGCGGTACCTGAAGTGGGCCCAGCCAGCTGAAGAAGAGCTTCCTCTCACCCGCACACTCCCACACATGTCGACCCTTAATCTCCTCAGTCTCTTTACTGTCAGTGTACGCAAATGCCTGCTGTTATTCCCTTTCCTCTGTGCTCAAGAATGTCAACCAAACAGGTGCTCTATATATATATATATATATATATATATATATATATATAATACCCAAGTAAGAATCAGACAACAAAACAGGTAAAAAAATAAATAAATAAAAAGTCCCATAGACTTACATTAAAGGAAGGACCTGGGCCATATTTAGAGACCAGAATGTCATAGATATTTGGAGGTTGGCTGTTTTGACTTGGGCCATTGAGCAACCACCCAGAACCCCCCTAGAAACAACCTACCGATGACACAACCTAGCAACCACATAGCACTATTAAGAAAGAACCATTCAGAACACCTTAGCAATATTCTGACAAACACACAACACCCCAGCATTTAGTTTTTTATGGAATGCTCTTACATAATGAGCCTCTACATTACCTGCATTTTTGTGAAACTCCAAAAACGTAACTATAAATACAACTCACTGTACTTTGAATACTAAAAATGAGTACTAGTGGCAGTAAAGCACCAATCTCTTTTATTCCTTTTCACACAAGTTATGATTACGGGACAGATTGTTAATAAAGACTTATTTTCACATGGTTCCTTGCACAATACTGTGTTATGACCTCAAAACAATTTTACCATAGTGGGTGATTTGTTAACTAATACCAACCTGATCTCATGACGAAAACGTACCCGTGGGAACTTTTTCGCAAGACACGAAATACGTACCGCCATGTGCATTTCGTGACACATTCAGTGTGAAATGTCCACTGAGTGGCACTAAAAGCGTGTTCTTTTTTTTTCTTTCTCCAGAACAGATGAACATACATGTGGTACGTTTTATGTGACGTTGGTTTTGTAGGTGTCACTGCAGTTCTGACTTGAAATGTCCATTGAGTGGCGCTATAAGTCTAATGCTCTCTGTGACGTTTTAACCTAACGTACCATCTGCACTACACCTAAACCTATCAGATAGTATGAACAAAAGCAAATGTGACGCAAAAAATGCAATCACAAGCACGCCGTTTTAGCTTGTTTTTCGATCTCTCATCTTTCAGCTCTTTCATCGTGAATCATGTTTTTCAGGGGATTCGTACCCAAGGATTCTGGATCCTAAGTCCAGTTCCGTGCCAGCTGAGCTACCGAGCAAGCTTGTTATATATGGAAAACGAAACATATGGAGCTGTAATCATAACTGTGTACGAAAATGATTACAAGTGTTCGATGTTTTACCGCCTCTAGTGTTCTGCAGTGAAATGTACTTATTGGTATGTATTTTGCGGCTTGCGAAAAACTTCCCACAGGTGCGTTTTTGTCATGAGATCAGGTAGACCGATACATTTTGAAACTTGCATCACATAACCAACCCCATATGAATGGCTTTTTTGAAACCGTAAACTTGCTCGGTACCTCACCCGGTACAGCAATACTCTTGTGTCCCGAGAAACACAAATCACGGTAAAAGTGTGTTTTATTTGTTAACATTATCGGTTAAGTTTAGGGTAGAGTTTAGTGCAGGCAGTATGCTGTTTTCAAGTTCAATAAAGCGTTAACCTTTTAGCACTGCTCACTGGACATTTCATTTCTAAACTGGATTTGTTTCCAAAGTAAAACATTGCCAGATTCACTTTCATCTGCATAAGGTTAAACTGAACATGCTTTTAGCACCTCTCACTGGACATTTTACTTGTAAAGTGTCGTGGAACGTCGAGGAACATAATATCATTTTACAGGAATGTCACCACAGGCACATTTTTCCATTGAGCCTGGATTGGTTATATCATTTGTATTCATTGGATCCAGTCAGCTAAATTCTCAGCAAAAAAGCAGCCTGCACTAAATAACTATCAACGACAGATAAATTGCCAAGGCGGTGCAAATAGTAGTAGTCGCTTGATGAGACAACTTCCCCAACTGATCCCTTCTAGGAAAAAAACATTACTCAGAGCTTGATTATTCTATCGACTTTCCCCAACAAGAACGCACAAATTGGGTCCTGAAAGAGCCAGAATGGCTCAAGTGTGTTAGCGATCTATGCACACTTCATGTAGTCAATGTTGTGGAGCATGAGCAGCCATTTGGTTTTATCCTCCCAGGCTTGATTGTCTCTCATGTTCATAAACGTTGCCACCTGTTATGTGCTCCAAACACCTGTGTTAATCAGAAAAGAGGAAATTGATTCGCAGCCATAACAACCTGCTGTGCTGTGGCCCTGTTCTCCTGCTGGAAGACCTTAATGGTTGATTCTCAGCATACTGCATATTACCTTAATGTTCCTATTTTACAGCAACACCAAATATCTGTAAATGTACAGGGCGAAGCCACAATTTTGTTTTCTTTATTACCGTACACTTCAAGAAGCATCTGTTCAGCTGGTTATTATAGAGATTTTCTTTCTTTCCCTTCAGCATCCTCTTGGGTTTCTTTGTACTTTCTGTATAACATGTATTCTGCATTCAGTTGGACATCTCTGTCTGACCTCTCTGTCTGTTTGCCACATTTGCCACATTTTGTTTTCTACTCCTTTAGAATGACTGTTTTGTTCTCTCTTTCTTTCTGCAGCCAGATTGGTGTTTTTAAAACAAAAACAAAAGGAGAAAAGATGCTGTTTCTATGGAAAGGTCTAGTCAGTCAAACAACATTGTCTGTCCTTATGGATGAATGGCTTTAATAGCTTTTTAATGTGTATAACTGATAATCATTGAGTGTTAACATACATTTTTGCTCCTACACTCTTGTAAATAGAGGTACTTTGCAGCACCTCTTTTTATTAAGAAACATTTTCACTGTATAGAGTTGACTGCAAATGGGGAGGAATAATGTTTTTAATCTTACATTATAGGCTCTTCGGCTCAGTATTTTTGGATTCTCTAAAAGACTAGTATATTGCTAATGGAAATAATAAAATGCAACTAATCATATTATTGTTAGAATAGCAGAATTAATAGGCTTTTAAAAGGAGAATAAAATACCCATATCTTTTGATAGTGATGCTAATGGCAGTGTCCAGTCTAACTCTTCAGTATTTTACAGCAAATTCATCTGTCAACATGGACAGTATAGTGCGTTTCCCGAAAGCAGCTATGGACACAAGTTCTATTGTGGGACTTGCAACCATGGTTAGCTAATGAAGCTTTTGGGAAACGCATCCTATGCTACCTAATTAATGTCCCTTCATCCTTTAAAAACCAAGAAAAAAAAAGTGTAGAAGGAAAAAATAAATAAATGAAGCATGGAAAATGCCAAGCAGCACAGTTAATCTTTAAAAGTCCACCTCAAAATGTTCCATGCATTTATTCAAAGGTGAATAAATGTGTAAATTAATGTTCCTTTTTTAGATTAACTATACCTGTAACACTTGAATACACACTACTGTTCAAAAGTTTCAGATTTAAAATGTTGAAAATATTTTTGAAAGATGTCTCTTATGCTCACCATTTTTGTGTGTGTGTGTGTGTGTGTGTGTGTTACTCCTGTGATGGTAAAGCTGAATTTTCAGCAATCACAAGTCTTAAGTGTCACATGATCCTTCAGAAATCAAATAAGATTATTGTTATCAAAGTTAAAAACAGAAAACAGTGATATTTATGTGGAAACTGTGAGCAGCATTTATTTGAACTAGAAATATTTTGTAACATTATTCACATCTTTACTGTCATTTTCGCTGCATCCTATTATCCTATAGTATTAATTTCTTACCAAAAAAATAAATAAATAAATAAAATAAATAAATAAATCTTACCCTGCACTTCCAGGTCATCATTGCTGGGTCCTGATGTAAAAAGAACCACTTTCATGCGATATCTAGCTGTAGAACGTATTTTGGCCAGAACGGATGTGCATATTAGTGTTGAACTTGGGATATTTGCAAAGAGCTGCTTGTGTTCTCAGTACCCTGCAGTATAAAGCTACAGCTCTTTCTAATGACTCCAGTGACCCTTAGACCTTTATAGACTTTTACTTTTCTCATTACTTTTACGATTAGCTCATCTCAAAATGTCTCCTTTCAAATGAAAGAGTTGAATTTGCTCTGACATGGCCCTTTATTATAAGAAGAATGGCCAAGCTTTCATTCATCTTTATGCCCAATAATATTTCATCTTGACCTTGGGTAGTGGAAATTAGCTCTGCCGTTGTGGTGAGCCACATTTGATGATATGGACATTTTCTTGTGTAATAACAGACGTTATCGTCAAAATGTAAATCAACCAATAAAGTTTTCAGTGTCACTCAGTATCTACGGTACAGTCAGTGCTGCTGGCACCCACGATTGCGTACCTATTCATGCATAGCTAAACTAATGAAGGATTAAACCTACTTTGGCTTGGAACGCCTAATTCTGCCAGATGAGCTGTTTAATGTGGGCTGCTTTGAGGGCAAACAAGCCCTCCTGGTCCTGCCCCTTGAATTTGCATAATTCCTTGGACATCTTAGTCCTAGTTATTGGTGCGCTCTGTTTATACATCAGTAGATTAGAGGTCATTTACATGTATATTTATGAAATGATAAGATAATGCATAATGACAGTCTTGGCAGAAATCAGTGTGTTGAATGTAAACACACATACAGCCAAAGCTGATTAAAGTGTTACGGCTGACAAAAGGGACGCTGGTCAACACTGGTGGAAAAGGGCAAAGCTATTTGTTTGGCAGGCGTGGGAGACAACTGATAATTATCTTTCCCATATTGGTTTTAAAAAGCAGCCTTGTGTTACCATTTTGGCAATATGTGTGTGATTTAAAAATACTTCAAAAACATTGTCCCAGTCATATTTGACCTCTAAATAAATTAAATTAAAATTAAAAAAAAAAAAAATCAAAAGATGGATTTTGCGTAAAGAAAATAAAATGTGGGTTTTTCTTTAAAAAGCTCTAGTCTAGCAAACAAAATTTTGTCCTTATGTATGAATGTCTTTAATAGCTTTTTGTGTGTATAATTGATGTTCCTTAATATTTTTCTGAGTAGTAACATATTCTGGTTACTGCTTCTTCACACTGCTTCTTGCTTCAACACTTCTTATCAAGAACCTTTTTTTTGCTGTATGGAATTAATTTTCACAACATTAAATTATATTTTGCTTAAAGAAAGTGAAGCCTATTACAGTTATTTGCATTATGACTCTTAAGCACATTGTCTCGCCTAATGTAATTACCGTAGCCAAAAAATAAATAAATAAATAACTAATTATCGTGATGGCAATTTGGGAAAAAGAAACAATAGATGTTATTTCAGTGTAAAAAATGTACGGCAGTGTTATTTTATTATAACTGAGTTTTTGTTATTTTATTAAGTTTTATTTTATTTCCATTTTTTTTGTTAACGTTAACTGAATAACTGCTTTTTTGTTGTTGTTTTTTTTGTAGGTTTAGTTATAAACTGCTATAAAGTTAAACTAAATTGCAAACGTTTCCTTGTTTAGTAATATATATTTTATTTATTTATTAAGTTAATGTTTATTTTATTAAGTAACAGGTTTAGTTATATATATATATATATATACACCTGGTGAATATAATACAAGTCTCTTTTCTTTCTCTCTCTCTCTCTCTCTCTCTCTCTCTCTCTATATATATATAACCCTACCATTTATAATAAAAAATAACATTTAAAATTTTAACATCATTGGAATACCAACAGATAAGCTATTACATTCCAAAGGTCAGTGAGAGGACATGCTAGTGTATTCATTTTTCTAATGATTGATAATAGTACAGTGTGTCCTCTCATGTGGCCGTAAGCATTACATTAAAGACATTAAATTAAAGACGTTTAATTTAAACGTTAAAGACGTAGGTTAGAATCGGAGCTTCTTTCATGTTTTTCGAAAACGTTCTCATGAAACTCAACTAGCTGACAAACATCACTTTGACACTGGATGATTTCATGGTAGCTAAATGTGGGTTAAATGCTGATGTTTGCAACGTGAGGCTCTTACTGTTCACCAAGATAATTTTCCCCCCCAGAGCTGCGGACATGGAGGCTAAAGTGGGTCTCCATACGCCATCCGCTGAGGGGCCAGTGGTTGTCAGAGAGCTCCACGCAATGAGTCTCAAGGGAGAAAGCGGCGGCCCCTCCCATCCATCTTTCCCTCTCTCACATCCACTTTCCAAACCTCCATAATGAGCAGTTAAATGTAGCCTAGGATGCTGAGAATCACTTAGGAGGATTCCCTTAATGCATGTCTCCAGACAGCCCACAATTAAAATTTAAAAATGAATTTAAGCTCCTGCATAATTTACGCAGACCCCAAACTGCTAATGGGGTCGACAGCTGACAAAGAGGGGTGGAGTCGGCTGCTCGACTTTTTTTTTTTTTTTTTTGTCTTTGTGTACGCGCCACTGCCCAAACCGGTGCTGGCAGACACTAGCACTCTAGCCCAGCGGGGAGGTGCATCAGGTGCATTTTGGGATTTGTATAGGAGGGGTTGTTTGTTTATTTTTTGATAGTTGATTGTTTGCATGACTTTTGTTTTCTCTGCTTGCAAGTTACCAGAAGTCATGCATGTCATTCGTAGCAACTGTGCCCAAAATGGCATCAGCATAATTGTAATGTTAACATTTTTAATCGCGGATGAGCAAGGAAACTCAGCTAAGCAGTGCGGTAAATTACAGTAAATGGCTGCAGTTGGTTCCTGGCTTTGTGCATGTGGGTCATTGTCTTGTTGGATAGCTAATTGAAAATTACCACATGCAGACATACCCTTCTGTTCCTTTACATCTAGAGCTGTGTAGGTGTTTTGCGTAGCTGTAGCATGTGTTTGTGATTGTGTGTATCAGTATGCTAATGGATCAAGCTAATGCATATTACATTCTGAAGTACTTGATTCTTATTTATCAAGTTGCAGAATTCTGATGTAGATTTTTTTTCTTCAAAATAATGTCTGCTAAAATGTGTACTTGTCTGTTGTGTTAGGCAACAGATTTCTTATCTGTACATACAATTCCCTGCAGTTTCCAATGGAAATTAACACTAGCGGCAATAAAACACCAACAACTTGTATTGCTTTTCACACAAATTATGATTACAAGGGAAGATTATTGACCAATAAGACTTGTATGTGTTTTTTTGTTATGACCTCAAAACACTTACCATATGCATGGCTTTTTTGTTGTAGTAAACTTGCTTGGTAGCTCACCTGGTACAGCATTGATCTTGCAATGCAGAGTGCTTAAATCCTGTTAAACACAAGTCACAATAAAAGAGCTAAAAGAGACTTGTAGAAGTAACCTAAAATGGCTTGATTGTTTCAGCAAATATATTTTATCTCTAATTAATTGATGGAGATTTAATGTTTAAATGCCATTCACCAGACATTTCATTTCCAAACAGCCTTGTACAAAAAACAATGCAATAAACCAATGCCAGATTTACATTAATTAGTTTCAGATAAAAATGAATGCATGTTTAACATAACTGACTGGACATTTCATTTTGAATGTGTCACAAAACTTTCAAGAAGCAACGTAATATTACAGGCACATTTTCCAGTGTGCCTAAGTTGTACTACGCTAGTTTCTTGTATCATTCTGCAGCCTATTTGTTGTCACATAATGCAATTTCAGCTCAAATTAATATTTGATGTCTATTTATTTATTTGGTAGGTATCTAATATATGCGATAATGTATAATCAGCCTGTCATTACTGCAAAATAAACTTCTTCAGGGTGATTCAGGACCCCTTCGCCCCTGTCTGGGTTTATTTTGCAATAATGACCGGCTGACTGTACATTATCTCTTACTTAGTCATAAATATAAGGTCAGAGATCTGACCGACTTTTCCTACTGCATATGCATGAAGCAAATATCTAAGGTCAGAGTTTATTGTATAATTTTTCTACAACAAGATAATCATTAGTGGAAAAAGTCAAAGGTTCTTGTGTGGTTGTGTTATACACCCCTTGCCTTGGACAAATGTGTGAGAGGCTGTGTTCAAAAATCTAGTGTGCATTTGCTGCCTACGTAAACAACACCCTAACACGCCACACAAATAGTTCACGGCATAGAAGACTTGACTCACAATGAATGGAGTGCAACACTCGGGTTCCGTAAGTAAAAAATACCATTTCTTTTCTCCATAGAGGAATTCATTTTTAACAAAAACGTATATATTTTCAAATGCAATAAAGCATTAACCTCACTCACCTGACTTTTTATATATGCAATACATACAGTCAACCAATAAAACACTGGCAAATTCACATTCATTTATTCAGATAAAACTGAACGCATTTTAGCACCATTCACTGGACAGTTCACTTTGAAATTGTCATGAAACATGCACAAAGCAATGTGATATATTTCGCATAAATGTCACCACAGGTGCATTTTTCCAATGATCCCAAGTTAAATCTTTGAAGGTTGTATAATGATCTTGACTACCTTTTTGTACCAAGCTTCACATCAAGAGTATGCTTACTGTATGATGCCTTAAGATGCTTTCTACATAGGCAGCCCACTAGCTTTTGTAACAGAGCTGAACTCCTAATCTCAATGCCAGCTATTGGCACTACACTGCACAGAGGCCAGTGAGCTTCCGGGGATTTTAAGGAACACAGCGAGCCGAAACTGCTGCCGTGTCACTAGTACAGCTGCTGCCAGCTCTCTATGTACCATTACTCACTGTCCCCTCTTGATGATCATTGCTTGAATGGTAATGCAGTGTCGTAGCATGGGATTCTGGCTGATTTAACAAATAAGCGCTTGTGAACGTTTCTGTGCTATTGGTTTGTGGGAGATCCACAAATTGAATTTTCACCTCTCACAGCTGATGACTTCTGCCATGCAGCTGCGTTATTAGCCAGTGGTCCTCCAATTGAGACTAGGAGGAGAAAGAAAAGAGTGATGAAGAAGAGAAACAAATGACTCTCACAGGATTCGACATTGGTCATGATTGCTTGAGAGGAACTGATGGCGCTTCCTCTGTCAGTTATTTAATCCATTACAGCTTTAGGAGATGATTCCCCTACTCTGCTATCTCTGAGCAGTGTGGGCTGACTGAGGAGAGATATAGTGGGAGAAAAAAAGCACAAAGAGAGAGAATGAGTCCTATTTAGAAATCCATTATGTCCTTTCTGTCACATCACTTATTTTCCTAGGCTAGTGCACTATAACCTCCCCTTTCTAGTCTTTTAAATCTACAGCGTGTCCTAACCAGGTGCAATGCGACGTAATTTTTTTTCTGTCTTCACTGAAAGCAAAATGGTGCCACAATATGACAGATCCACAGCCAATCAGGACCAGTTTTAGGTTTGAAGGTGATGCTTTTAATGTTAAAATTGTAAGCTGAAAAGCATAGTCCACCCAAAAATGAAAATTTGCTGAAAATGTACTTATCCTCGGCCCATCCAAGATCTAGAAAAGTTTGGTTCTCCATCGGAAGAGAATTAGAGATATGTAGCATTACATCACTTGCTCACCAATGGATCCTCTGCAGTAAATGGGTGCCATCAGAATGAGAGTCTAAACAGCTGATAAAAACATCGCAATAATCCACAATTTTGTTAAGTGATAAATACATAATTGTAATAAATAAATCCACCACAAAGATGTGTTTAACTTCAAGCTGTTGCTTCCTGCAAACATTTAAGTCCTCTGTCCTTGATGTTGATTATTCCAGTGAAAAAGGCCTCTTGTTTAAATAAGGAGAGAAATATGCACAGATTAAGCACCGTCCAAACAGTCCTTCATTTCAAACATGCAGATTTTCACTTCACAAAATGTTAATTGATGGCTGAAGTCATATGGATTATTTGTGGATTATTGTAATGTTTTTATCAGTTGTTTGGACTCTCATTTTGAGGGCACCCAACACTTATATGATGCTAAATTTCTCCAAATCTTTTCCAATGAAGAAACAAACTCATCTACATCTTGGATGGCCTGAGGGTGAATAAATTTTCAGCAAATTTCCAATTTTGGATGAATTAGTAGTTTAAACTTGTCTGGGCTTACTTTAAAAGTTATTTTTCTTTTTCTTTTTGTATTTATTTATTCCCTAAAGTTGCATATTTATTCAAAATGTAGAACAAACTTCAAATTTGACTTCAAATACTGGTAATACCACAGGCATAAACCAACATTTTTACACATTCTGCCTTCCGTTTGACAACCGAGTGACCCATCTGCAATATTTGTTCATAAAACCACAAAACTTTTTGAGCCAGTCACCTAAGCTATAAATGCCATGCCGCAGTGGTTCAGATTAATAAAGCGATCTGAAGTCAAATGAGTGACAGCAACCGTTGGCAATGTGGCAGGTTTGAACATAGTATAACTTTATGCAAATAAGTGAAGTTGCAGTGACTACCAGTGGAAGTGAAGACAATAAAGCATGTGATTTGACAATAACAGTGGCAATGCCTACAAGCAACCAACAGTACAGCAAATTGCTGTACTTGTAGCTTAACTTGTAGCATGTAGTTTTAAGTCATTGTCTGCTGAATATATAAATGTACATGTAAATTTGTTTTATTTAATTATATGAAATGTCTGCTAGCAATTTAGCATTAAACTAACAGTGTGTGTGACCTGAGATGGGGTTTGAATATTTTGTTAATAAAAGTTTAATCGGTTAAACAGCAATTGATGATTTTAAGTAGTTAAATAATTAATATGCAACATTCAGTTAACTGGTAATGTCGCTTAACCTTATCGCATTGCGACTGATCATGACTATCGTAAAGTATACAACTGTGTGCTGATAGTGCAATATTTCCTCTTGGTTTATTAAGCAGGGCTTTCAAACTTAGTAATTGACAAGCGCTTTAATTTGCCTAGAGTATAAAAATAGTAAAATGGTGTCAAAGAGGAGGGCAAGCAGACCATACACAGAGAGTGAAGCTCATTAACTTAAATGGAGGTCATAGGGAAATATCCACCTCTTCCTGGGCTGTGTTTGCTGAGGGGGTCATAAATTTCTAGCTATTGTGAATTCAGGCCAGGCGGTACCTCCTCCGGTTCAGTCACTCCACATTGACTTCACCTTGCTCCTGATCTTTATCTCACTAGTTGAAATTACTAGACAAAGAATCTGAGATTTTACACACTGTCTGTTCCGGTTACATCACCTTGACAGGACTAATAAGAAGATTGTGAATCCTCATGTGCTGGTTCCATGTTATATGGATAACTGTCCTACTCTTAAAAGCTTCAGACAGAGGTTACGTTGTTTTGAGTAGAGTTAAAGTTAAAACACATTCAATCTTCATTTGACTGGGAGGAAGAAGGAATCCTCAAGTGTGAAATCTCCTCAAGGCCTTTCCTTGACCTGTCTACGCCCACCTCTCCGCCCACATGGACAGCCCGAGTAGATTAATCACCAAGGACTGCTTACTGTTGCATGAAGACTTGAATGTGTGCTGAGGTCCGAAGCAGTTTGATGGGATCTTGGACCTTGAGGGTTAAAGATCATCACACACTATGCATGAATACTTTGTGCATAACAGATTTTTCCTTTGTGGATGAACTAACCTTTTTAAAGTGTTATTTTTTATCTCTTTAATATGTTAATCCTTCCTAATATCTTCACAAAAGAAGGAAGTTATTATGTTATTATACTGTGTTATTATTATCCCCCCCCCCCCCATTTATATTAGAGGAGAACGTTCAATTTAAATCTATTAAATTAAAATAGAATAATATAACAAGATAAAATCTTCATTCTCTGTGATAAGTGTCTGATATTCTTAATTAAAGGGATTATTCTCCAAAAAAATGAAAATTGTTTCCTCATTTATTCATCCTCATGTTGTACCAAACCTGTTTGAGTTTCTTTTTTCTGTATTATCATGGCTCTCAAATCTTTTCATTTTGAGAAGACCCAGCTGTGATCTGATTTGACATCATACTGTACATCATTGATTACAAGAGATGCAAGAATCAAACACAAATTTGAATATGCAGAAGCACAAATGAGGTTTCAGAACTTCAGTCAAGGGAAATATTATCAGTACATAATGACTTAAATTTTAATCTGATCCTCTCACAAAATAAAATATAAATATAGTTCGCATTGCTTTTTATTATGTTTTTAGAGTTGTTTTCTTATCATTTTAGAGCTGGAAAATGTAGATAGAGGCCCATTTTTCCATTGAGCCAATGTTGAAAACAGCAGCAATAGCATTCTTAATATTTCTCTTTTTGTGTTCCACGAAAAAAGAAAAAGACAGAGATTTTAAAAGACATGAGTATGAGTAAATGATGTAAGAATTTTCATTCATCTTCCTTAACTTATTAACTATATTGACATACAGTAAGGCAGACTGAGTTGAAATATTTCTCTCACTCACAGAGCCAGAAAAAGGGATTTCTTCTGCCACGTGTCATATGTTAATTGAGCAGGTGTGAGGCAGTTAACATCTCAAAGTCCCTTAATTGACCTCCAAGCCTGATCTTGTAACTTTGTCTTCCTCAAAAATCACGCCGGTGATAAGTACTGCGCTATTAGCTCAGAATAAAACATAGAGCGAGTGGGTCAATTAAACAGCCCTGTTGTACAAGAACCTATTGGTCTCTCATTGCAGAGACCTCATCAAAATGGCTGTCAGATGCATTAAGAACGGTTTGATCTATGTCAGATAAATTAGGCCCCTTCTTAAGCTTTCTGACAGTAAGCTGATGAGAAAAAGTCACATACCCCATACACATAAAATATAACGAGGCCTGAGTCATAGTCTTGCCTTTCAGCTGACACCTCCGAGAGGTGAGCCTGATATATCCATTCTCTCATGGAGACCTTTACCCACAAGGCCAGGGAACGAGATTGTCTGCTGAAGTGTACCTGTACAGTGTCTTTATAAGATGCCTCAGAGGGTAAAAATGACTTTTCAAGTGACAAGTACAGCTAAGGTTGGTTTGGTAGCGTTTTGGACTAGTTTCTTTAAGCCTTGAAGCAAAGACATAAAGCAGAAAGTTGAAAAAGAAAACTCGGAAACCTCTAAGCCATTGGATTCTGTCTAAAAAAAAATGGCTCAGTATATCTAGTTTCTTAATGTTCTGTACCGTTAATCTTTTCCTCCCCTACAATTTTATTATTTAGATTTTCTTATTATCTTTCTCTTGGTGATTTCAGCTTTAGGAGGCTTAGCTACTTAGATCTCTTTAAAAGGATTAATATGATCGCCTTGACATGTGTTGAATATTTTGAACGGAGTTGGTTACCTAGCGGTGCCGTGTGCAACTCTAGCAACGTGCCAAGAGACACCGTTTATGCAATTATGATTTTATACTGAGATGGGTTTAATCTTTATAGAATGGATCAAGCTTAGTCTCAGCATGATGTTTTCCTTTAGAACTGAACTATTCAATCATATTAAAAGAGAAGAAAGGAAACATTAAAGTAAAAAGAGAATGGAAAGGATAATAGGATAGGAATAAAAAGCTGCTACAGGTTCCTCAGCTGAAATTTCAAAAGACAAAAGACTTCTTGTTTGTTTGTTTACTAAATTTTCCAAATGTAGTCTTTCTTTTTGTCTCAGACTATATAATCAACATACAAAATTCTAGAAATTGATTTGTTCCCCTTTTGCTTTAATGACAGCAGCACTCAAACATAATTTGAGGTGAAAAACAAACAAACAAACAAAAACTTTCGGTAACACTTTAGTGGACCAACACTCACTATTAATTAGTTGCTTCTTAGCATGCCTATTATTAAAGATGATTCAAGATGGCGCCGATGTTCGTGGCACGCCGTCTGTGGTCCTCCTTGTTGTTAGGCTTCGCATTTGCGTTGCTTTTATTTATGTCTCATTTAGTTTCAAACTGTAACGCTACATTGGTTTATGACCGCCTTACACTACTTAACATTCGTATAGTGCGGTCACTGCTCTGCCTACATGCAATGTTTGTGGACCGCGTCTTGGCCTCCCACTTTCATCTCTTACCTCTGGATTCCCGTGTCGGATTCAAGTGGATCTACCTCGCCGGAGAAGGCGCGGTAAGCGCGGGGGCATCGCCGTACACGCAGAATGGCCCTGCTACGGAATTTTAATCCGCAACATGCTTCTCTCCCGTGGGGATCTGAGTTCGTGCATGGATTCACTGCTGGCCAGCGTTCCCTGGATGGTGTATATCGATACCTGCGCCCTATTCTTCCTGAATGCTTCTCTGCACCTGCTCGGATCTTCTCTCGTCCTCGCCGTGGTGGAGCGAATCTTAACAACCTTCGTCCGCTGTGCCGTGAAACACAGCTAGAGAAAGTTACATCGCAGCTGAAGATCGCTCTTATTAATGCCCGGTCTCTGGTAAACAAAACTTTTATTTTAAATGACTTCTTTACCTCGCAAGCGCTGGACTTCCTATGTGTTACGGAGACTTGGCTTAAGCCTGGCGAGTCATTCCCGTTTTCGGAACTGGTGCCTTACGGCTGTAATTTTTTAAATTCCCCGCGTATGTCGGGCCGCGGTGGGGGCCTTGCTACCGTTTTTAAAGATACTTTTCACTGTTGTTCATTATCTACTGGCCCATACAACAGTTTTGAAGTGCAACTTTTACAACTAGTTTTAGTAAACCCCATCACTATAGCTTTGATATATCGTCCTCCTCATCATAACAAGGACTTTTTAAGTGAATTTGCTGTATTAATGGGGGATCTGGTTACCAGGCATGAAAAAATACTGCTGTTGGGTGATTTTAACATTCATGTTTGCTGTTCTTCTAAACCTTACTCTGCAGAATTTTTAAATTTGATTGAGTCCTTTGACTTCACTCAATGGGTTTCCAGTCAACACACATCCATGATGCATCACACAACTTGATCTGATATTAACTCATGGTTTTTCTATTTCAAATATTGAAATCAGTAGTGCAACTTTTTCTGATCACAGACCGGTCTTCTGCACTGTCCCTCTTACGGGCCGAGTCCTTAGAAATCCATCACTGGCACGTCTGACTCATCCTTACTCAACATTCTAGTGAAGAATTTTCAGCAGCCTATCATTGATGTATGCACCTCTCTCTGGGTCAGAATCTACTCTACTTAATCTGGACGCTGATGCATCTTAATCTTTTTAATTCTCCTGTGCTGACATCATGAATACTATTGCCCCCTTGAAGTATAAAAATCATAAGCCAGTACCTGTGCCTTGGCACACTGAAACTACACGTACTCTGAGACGGACTTGCAGACAGGCTGAACGCAAATGGAAGAAGGACAGATTGCAGGTTTCTTATGAAATTTTGAGAAACTCCTATAACATGTTTCAGAAAGCTGCATAATGCAAATATTTGTCTGAACTTTTTACAAATAATTGTCACAAACCTCAAGTTCTGTTTTATACTATTAACTCAGTCTTAAATCCCTCTGTGCATCCTATTCTTGAGCCCTCAAATTCGCTTTGCAATAATTTTGCAATAAGTTTTTTGTTGAGAAGATCACAACATTAAGATCCCAGCTGTTTAATTCAATATATATTTTGCATGATGTTCCATTATGTTCTTCTACTTGGTCTGAGTTTGAGCCTATTGATTTGATTTCATGTAATGAAATTGTTGGTCACCTAAAACCAACCATCATCCCTCAAAATATAATTCAACCTCTTTTTCTTAGACAAATCATGGACACAGTTGGTTCTGGTCTGTTATTTGTTATTAACAAATGTTTGTCTACTGGTTCCTTTCCTAACAGTCTTAAATGTGCTGTGGTGAAGCCTTATCTTAAAAAACTAAACCTGGATCCGTCGTCTTTTTCCAATTTTCATCCTATTTCTAATCTACCCTTTATTTCAAAGATCTTTGAAAAAGTTGTACTGACTCAATTACAATCTCATTTGACTGTTAATTCTGTTCATGAGATGTTTCAATCTGGCTTCAAAGCGCTACACAGTACTGAATCTGAATCCCTTTTAAGAGTCTCAAGTGATATCTATACAGAAACTGATTCTGGGAAATCCATGGCTTTAGTTTGATTAGATCTGAGTGCTGCTTTTGATTTGGTTGATCATGCGGTCCTATTGACACGTTTGGAGACATCTGTGGACCTGCGTGGCACAGTCTTACAGTGGTTCCGTTCCTATCTGACCAGCAGAAGTTTTAATGTTTGTATTGGTCATCAGACCTTCTCTAGTATACCTCTTAATTGTGGAGTGCCACAGGGATCAATCCTTGGACCGGTATTGTTTACCCTGTATATGCTACCTCTGGCTTCCATTTTTAACAAATATAAAGTATCTTTCCATCTATATGCTGATGATACTCAGATCTACTTTCCTTTAAAGCATAATGATAAAAACGGCCTACAATCATTGTTGGCCTGTCTTGAAGAACTTAAGCTTTGGCTCTCAAGTAATTTTTTACATTTAAATGAAAATAAAACTGAAATAATTCTATTTGGGCATAAGGAAAATTGTGTATTAGATGTTATTTATGGCCTTCTGGCCCCATATGAAACTCAATGTGCTAGAAATTTGGGTGTTCTATTTGACCATCACTTAAAATTTGATAAACAGATCAATGCTGTTGTAAAATCATGTTTTTATCATCTTCGTCAACTTTCTAAAGTAAAACCCTTCTTATCACAGAGTAATTTCCAAACAGTGATCCATGCTTTTGTAACAACCCGCCTAGATTATTGCAATTCACTTTATTACGGTGTTTCTCAGTCTTCTCTCTCCCGTCTACAGCTAGTGCAAAATGCAGCTGCTAGACTTCTTTCTGGTACCCGCAAGTATGAGCCAGTAACCCCTATTTTATCGGCATTGCACTGGTTACCCATCAAATATAGAATTGATTTTAAAATTCTTCTATTTGTGTATAAAGCCCTCAATAATTTGGCCCCTCAGTACTTGACAGACCTGCTTTGTCCATACACCCCATCTAGAACATTGAGATCTAGTGATCTCTGTCTACTCATCGTGCCTAGATGTAGACTTAAGGTGATCGCGCTTTTGCGACTGCAGGCCCAAAACTTTGGAATAGTCTACCTCTTCATGCATATCAGACTATCCCCCTCTATTTCTGCTTTTAAGTCTGCTCTAAAGACACATCTCTTTTCTCTAGCTTTCAGTACCCCTTGATCATTGGTTGAATTGATGTTTTGTTAGTGCTGTGTTTTAAATTTGATAGTCTTGTTGTATCCATCTTATTTTTGTGCTTTTTATTTTACTCTGTACAGCACTTTGGTCAACCTTGGTTGTTTTTAAATGTGCTTTACAAATAAATATTGTATTGTATTGTATTGTATTAACATATTGGCTGTTTATTAGTACCTATAAAGCACATATTCTGCATGACCATATTCTACATCCCTAATACCTAAACTTAACAACTACCTTACTAACTATTAATAAGCAGCAGATTAGGAGTTTATTGAGGCAAAAGTCGTTTGGTTTGTTAATAGCAAGAATTGGACCTTAAAATAAAGTGTGACTAAACTTTCATTTGGGAAGATCACATGGTCTGTGTCACAAATTTGTTTACATTTGGTTAGTGACCTAGAAATATTGCAGGAGCTGAAATATTTATATTAATAAATAATAAATATTATTAAATATAAATATTATATGCCACTATAAAAATTAAAATGCTACAGTATATATGCCAGAAGTGTTGATACATCACTTTGAGTACATTAACATATCTCAGTCTTGTAACTTGATGAGTAGCATAAAAAAGAAAAGAAAAAATGTCTGTGCCCAAAATAAATTACAATGCTGCAGGAAATGTGTTAGCGTGAAAAGCATGTAACAAAGAGAATGTAGACAGCCTCAAGCTTTAGGGTCAAAACTGTTGGACTTAATTGTTAGTTTCAATGCCATTGAGGTATTCAATTCTAACAGAATTGAAATGTCTCGATTGCAAGCAAAATTTTATGACAGCCATAAATTGCAAAGCAAGAGAAGAATACAAAGATGTGCTCCTCAAATAGATAATTTAGAAACATTTGACAATATGTAATGAAGTGGAAGACAAAAAAATGAAAGAAAAAATGTTGCATAGTCTGCTATTTCTGATGCTTTCTATATGTATTTATACAAACCTCAGTCAATGTTTTTATAGACTGCAAAAATCACTTTTTTACAAATTGTGTCTATCTGTCTGTCTGTCTGTCTGTCTAGAGTGAGAGGTTTTCCCCTCAGTTTGAAATTTAGGTGAACCTTATGTGTAGAACAAAACTGCCATACGAAAGTACACATTTTTTTTCATGAATTTTACCTTGGCCATTGGCCTTGGAGTGTTCAATGTAATATCCACCATCTTAAACTGTTCTGGTGAGCATTAAGTCATTCATGTATTTGATATACAGCTTGTGCATGTCCAAAGACAGTGTATGCAGAATACTAAACAGCGGTAACATCTGGACTCCTAAAAGGATTTGTGGTGCGAACTTTACTCGTCCTGTGAGCTCTCCCCAATATGCTGTAACAGAATCCTTTAAAAGAGCCCAGCAGTGCAGTTTGACCAGAATCCTGCTTATTCTGCAAAAGGCTGGACCACGATTCAAGGGAAGAAGCCAAGAAAAATAATTGTTCTTTATTGTTCGGTCAAATCCTGAGTGAGATGTAATTAAAAACACACATGGCGGATACATCTCAAGCAGCGGCGAGGGGAACTGGTTGACATGAGAGATTATACATGACTACAAATGCATAAATGTAAATTTGATAGGTCTTGATGACTATTGTCATGACACTTGTCCTGTGTGGGCGACCGGTCGATGTTGTTCTTGTAATAGCAAGGGACTCTGGGTAAGCAGCATTTTGATTGTGTGTGGGTGATGCTCAGAGGCCTTTGAAAGGGAGTTTCTTATTTCATTCACCCCACTACTGAACACTGTATAATTGAATTGCCTTTTTGTTTGTGTTCCCACCTTCCTTTCAGTATTAGCTGTCAGTCAGTATGTTTAAGTTTGGAGCACCACAGAAGAATATTCCACCTCCAAGGCATTTTATTAATTAACTTTTGTCATACACTACATTGTAACTAGTTACATGTAATGGAATTACGTAATTTAACTACAAAATAAATGACTGTAATCTGTTACAGTTACTGAGAAAAAAAAGCGTAATTAAATTACAGTTACTTATGAAAATGTTAAAGATTACAAAGGGAGTTACATCTGAATATTTTCAAACACATACAGACTTGATTGATTTCTTTCCCAAATTGCGTTGACTGCTCTAAAATATGAGACCCCAATGTTTCAGGAGTTTTGGACACAGAATAGGACACATGCTTATTTGATGACTGTTTTATTTCCGATTTGGATTTATGTACTGTATATGCTTTATTTTTAAAGATTAACTGTTTCTTCCAAAGCATCGTTACAGCAGATGCCAGTGTTTCCTGTCGTAGCTATGTAACGATTTGATTTCAAAAACAGTATAATTTGCTATATGAACACCCACTCAAAAAACAAACAAACAAACAAAAAAACTGGGGACATAATCAGAAATGGCTAAATGGTCTTAAAAATAGTCATACACATAGTAAGAAATAACTGCCATAGTAAATGAATGGGGAATATGAAAAATTGCAGCAATTTTGGGGGGGATACAGTCTACAAATCAGTGATCATGCTTTGATATAACAGAAGAAATTTTGAATATTGTCCAGTAGCGTGAAATTCTCCAAAAAAAATATATATATGTTAAAGCATAAATATTAATGAAACCAAATATAGTTCATTAATTTCTGTTTTGACCACCAAAGGTCACAGTTGTGGCCCTGAATAATGAATAGGTTTAGATAGACTTTGGTTACACATTCTGATCTGCATGTAACTTAGTTCACATGTGCATTCGAAGTTGTAATATTTCATTAAGTATACTTCCGCATATTTTTTCCTGATATTTATTAGCTAATAACAGGTTTTAATTAAAATCCTTTATCGTCATGACGTCTTTTTGTCTTTTCTTCGTTAACACTTCATCAGTGAACATTTTCGTTGACGACATTACAACTGTTAGAGGTGTTAGCAAATATTCTACCAAGAGGTATCATGAGAAATAACTATTTCCTTTTCTCTCTGTTTCTTTATTGTGCAAATGGGCTCAGCTAGGCCTGAACCGCTATGTCTCATTACTTTATTGTGAACAAAGAGAATAGATGTGTGACAACAAAAATAGAATAAAAATGTTCACTTTGCAGGCGCTGCATTCTCATAAATGTGTTCACATCCCCGGCTGGCAGAGCACAGTAACTCAATGTAAATCACTACATGCTGGCTTCTCCCTCAAGGCAATGTCATTATTTGTTAAAACTCTACAGCAAAGGTACAAAATGGTGTGTGCTCCATTTGCTTTGCACTGGAAACATCTAAGAGAACCATTTCTGTAGTTTGTTCTTGCCCACCCATACTCTAAACTCTAATACCTTTGATGCTGGTGATATACATGATTGGCCTCATGGGTAATGTATTTGGGAAAAAAAGAACATTATCAAAACTTCTGCACACATTTTCTGCCAATTATTTGAAGAAAAAAAAAATAAAACTTAAAATTAAAATATTAAAATATTTATACAGCGCTTACCTACCTGATCTCATGACGAAAACGTACCTGTGGGAACGTTTTCGCAAGATGTGAAATACGTACCAATAAGTACATATCACTGCAGATTCCAACAGAAATGAACACTAGAGGCGGTAAAACATTGAGCACTTGTAATCGTTTTCATACAAACTTATGATTACAGCTCCATATGTTTCATTTTCTGGACATAACAAGCTTGCTTGATAGCTCAGCCAACATGGAATTGGACTTAGGATGTGGATGCATGACTCAGGATAGAAGAGCTGAAAGATGATAGATTGAAAAACATGCTTGCAATTTGCGTTTTTACGTTACATTCACTTTTGTTCATACTACCGAGTAGGTTTAGCTGTAGTGCAAATGGTACGTTGTTTTAAAATGTCACGGAGCATTAGACTTATAGCGCCACTCAATGGACATTTCAAGTCAGAACTGTGGTGACACCTACAAAACCAACGTCAAATTAAACGTTCCATATGTACATTCTGTTCCGGGGAAAAAAAACTGAACAGTATTTACCACCACCCAGTGGACATTTCACATCGAATGTGCCACGAAACGTACATGGCGGTACATATTTTGTGTCTTGTGAAAAAGTTCCCACAGGTACGTTTTCGTCATGAGATCAGGTTGATGCTTACATGCAGTTACACATTTATTTTTTTTAGATTGTATTTATTTTTTTATTGTATTTAATTTATTTTTGATATTATTATTATTATTATTATTATTATACTTTTGTGTGTGTGTGTGTTTGTATGTGTACGCCGCATATTTATTGACATTCAAAGGTTTGTGGTCAGTAAGATTTCTGACTGTTTTTGAAAAGTCTTTTATGCTCACCCAACTATGTTTGTTTAATTAACAAGCTGTAAAAATTGTAATATTGTGAAATGTTATTACAATTTAAAAGAACATTTTTCTGTTTAACATATTTTAAAATTTGATTATTTTATTTTCAGTAGTCCAGTCTTCATGTGATCTTTCAGAAATCATTCTAATATATAACATTTATGTATAATATTATAAATCTTTTTACTTTTCTTTTTGCTCAATTGATGAATAAAAGTCATTGATTTCTTAAAAAAAACACTATGCACATGGGGACCAAAAATTTTGAGGCTGTATTGTGAAATGTAGTAGAAATATTCAAGATTCTACACTATTTCTAGGTCACAAATCAAATGTAAACAAATTTGTGACATTGACCATGTGAAATCTTCAAAATGTCAGATGATCTTTCTTTCACTGAAGCAAAAGATGTTCTTTGAAACGTATTCAAAACGTTGTATAACACAGACCATCGAGTTTTTCTTGTGGAGGCCTTACAAATCAAGGTATACAAGACTAAAGTCTTAATTTTTTTAATTAAACTTTTCACTTAAATTATTATGCTGATAATATAATTTACAGTAAGAGAATGCCAAATAAAAGCATCTGGGTTTTTGGACCCCACCATTGAATGAATGGTCATTATGGCTGTAGTAGTTCGTAGTTGTAGCTTCAGTTTGCACCAGGTGTTCCAAAGAGTTTAAGCAGTACATGGATTCAGCATTTGTCACTCTCAGCATGGAGTCTTTCCCCTTCTCCAGAGCCGTGAATCACTCTACCTGTGATGAAAGCACTCCATTACACTCGCTGACTGGAAGAAGCGATGTTAACCTTTAACAATGTTGACAGCTCAGCTTTATCAATACAGCACCCCTTCTGTTTTCAGGGCATCCTCGTTTTTTATCTCCATGTAGTGTTTGCTTTATGCGTTAACATATTCCAGTGTTGAACTTTCATTTGATGTGCCTATTGTGAGTTTGGGGCGAAGATAAGGAAGGAGGTAAATTTGAGGAATGGATGTGTGTGTGTGGTTATAGGTAATTTTAACGCCAGCATTATTGTTTGATTTTCAAGGTGTCTTTCACGGTGTCTGTCAGTGCAGTGATTCAAGGCAAAGAAGTGTGTGTGTGTGTGTGTGTGTGTGTTCCCCAATTGGGAAAACAAACAAACAAAAAAGTCTTTTTTTTTTCAGATGCCGAAGTTCTAACTCTTTCTTTCTTTCTCTTTTTCTATGACTCCTCCGTTCCTGATGCAACAATGCAGGTAAGTCTTTTTCAGCTTTTTAACATGGAAACAGGCATTTTTGTTGGCTGCATCAAAATAATGGTCTTTCAGAGAAACTATATATAGTTCAACCTTCACATGGATGGAGCTCTGCAGATATCGCTCATGCACAGGCAATGGGTAAACCAACAATCAATGATGGTATAAAATGTTGTTTTCCTGCACTGAGTTAAATAACATAGAATGCATTTAATGGGACAGTCCTGATGAATCAACTTTTGAAGGGTCAAAAGTCATGCATCAACCTTATGTGTGGGCCGCAGGGCTGCCATTAGGTATTGTCAGATCATCTAGCTTTTCATTATTTCTGGAATGTGAAAGAAAAAAAAAAACTGCCACCTAAATATATGAGGGCATTGACTTCCAAACAAGTCAAAGTCAGAGCAAAAGGTTTGGTAGGGTTTTGTTAGAAGTTAGAATCAAGTAACACATAATTCATCTGATACCAAATAGACTCTCACAAATAGAAGTCACGTTTCACCTGAGGAGGTTACCATAGCAACAGTAGGTTGCTCAAGCGATTTGCATTAGGATCAGTATGGGCACATCAATAAAATATGACAAGTACTGTCATGATATTTCACTTTTATTATCTTATAGATTTGCATATCACATGTATATATAAAAAATAAAAATAAAAAATCTGTATCTAAAGACTTTGAAGTTGGCATTTGGCTAACGGTGCTTGTGGAATGAAATGACAGATTGGATTGGAAATGTCCAACATAAAAAAATTAATAATAATAAAAAATAAAATAAACAGATCACCAACATACAAGCCTACACAGACTGGAGTGTTGCTTAATAGGTGTCTGTTTTACTGTCCTGTCTGTTGAATATCATAAACCTGTTGGTCACAGGTTTATAGAAGTGTATGATGATGTGATTTTTATAGCCACAGGTTATAGTCAATCACAAACAAACTATTGCAGCTCCTTGTCACAGTTGACACAGTGTGCAAACACAAAATGAGCCTCTCTGAGCCTGTGCATTAGCTTTTGTTTCAGATTACAGCTCTAATGCTCCAGTAAGGGCAAAACCAGTTGAAACTGGACACAGTTTCAACTGGTTTAGGGCTTAGGGGCTTAGGGGACGTCCTGTCGGATACATTTTTTCTTAATGACATCACTTCATAGAGGCCTTCAATTTATTGATCAGTCAATTTGCTTTGTTGTCCAGACAAACAAAATCCATGAGCACTTTACCGTTACTGTATAAATAGAAACATCCTTCCTGTAATTCATAACAGTGCACATAGCAGCTGTCTTATGATTAATACATGTATTTCATGTTCTAGAAAATGCAAAACGTTAAGTATTAATATGTATGGTTGATTGAGAGTAACCACGAACATTGTTTTATCACAGTCCAAAAACCAGACTTTCAGTTGTTTGGCTTGTGGAGTCTTCCAAAGTGTATTAGGCCATAATCAATTTTATCATAGACTTAAATGTACATAGGTGTACACAATTTGATGTTGTAAATAGCGCATTAAATATGTAACACAAATACTTGTAATAAGAGAAATAATACACTGTAATATTGCACAATGTATAACATACAAACAGACATCTATTTTCTATCTGGTATTAATGGCTCTATTTAGGCTACTTTCTCCTTCTTTCCCAGAGGAGAGTGATAATCCTTTTTTCTGTATTTTCTTTTCCTCTCACATGTGGCATATACATAATATTTGTCTCATGCTGAAAAGAGATTTGAGAATTGCTATATAATTGCTGAGAGATAGTGTCTATCGTGTGCAAGTGGGAATATCCTGAGGGGAAATGCCTTAATACACAAAAACTAGGGTTGGTGAGTTTATTAGAAATGTAATTATTGTCAGAGTAACTGAATAAGATGTTTATTAATGCAAATATTGTTCTGTGTAGTTTTGTGAATAGCTTTCCGTATACAGACAACAACATGTTATATTGGTATATCCATTTTTAGAAAAACAAACAATCATCTAAGTTATTAAAATTTTTCTGTGAATATTGACACAATAAATCAGTCAGTTTTCCATAGCTGTTTATAGTGGGAAAAGCCCATTTCCATTCTTTAAAGGAATAATTCACCAAAAAAATAAAAAAAATAAAAAAAATAAAAAGATAAATAAATTGCTCAAATTTACTCATCCTCAGGCCATCCAAGATGTAGATGAGTTTGTTTCTTCATTGGAACAGATTTGGCAAAACTTAGCATTATATCACTTGCTCACCTTTAGATCCTCTGCAGTGAATGGGTGCCGTCAGAATGAGAGTCTGAACAGCTGATAAAAACATCACAATAATCCACAAGTAATTGACTACAGTCTGTCAATTAATATATTGTGAAGTAAAAAGCTGCATGTTTGTAAGAAACAAATCCATCATTAACTTTAAATTAAGATAGAAACAAACTCATCTTGGATAGCCTGAGGATAAGGACATATTCATCAAATTTTCATTTTGCTTAATGTTGCACAAACCAATGGAAGTTTTAAAATGTGTACCCAAAATAGAAAATCAAATTATTTAATATAGAAGTAAATAAAACAAAGACTAACAATTCTAAAAACACTAGATCAAAAGCTTGCATGGTTGTTATATGTCAAATTAAGCAAGAGAAACTGCTGATTCAAATAATGTCAGTTCTGTAATTTTTCATCAGTTTACCCGATCATAAATCAAATTAGACACTGTGCATTCAATGAGACCTTCCTACTTCAAAATTGTTTTCGTTCAGTCTGCTATACTGCAGTATATACAAGAACCAAGTGATAAAATTATATCAGTGATATAAAAGAAAAAGTTGCTTGTGCCTTGCATCAGCCTGCCAAATCAGGATTTTATTTGTCACAACATCGCTTGTAATATATGTGAAAGCAACCACATTCATGCCAGGCCTATTGTATGCCACATTTTTTTTTCTTTTAGTTGTCTCTTAAACAGAATGAAATAAAATCGAAACTCATTAGAAACTTGGAGTGCTGGTGCTAATTAAGGGGGTGAGCCATATGCACGGTAATTACCAGCTGCTAGTGCACTCCCCTTGGCTAACTTTGAGGTAGAAATGGGCCATCCAGACGTCTCTGGAGGACGTATTGCGATTTGAAACGGTGCATGTGCTCTTGGTTGGGTTCCAGCACATGCTTATTCATGCAGTACAGAGCAGAGGGAGCAGGTGGAGATTCATCCAGGTGCATGTATGTGATTTTTAGAAAAACTAATTTTTCAGACACATTTTTAGTCCTGATTTATGGAAGAAAAAACACTGAGATTATTCAGAAACTAGTCCTATTCAGACGATAATTGTTTTACATTTACAGGTGTTAGTCACAAACCTTTATTGTCATCTGAATAGGAAATGTTCAAAAGTCATTTTGAAAATCTAGGTGCCATCGAGCTGTTTTCTGACACTTTTGCAGGTGATGAGCATTTGAATGTTTGACACAAAGGATTGTTGCAGAGAACTGAAATATGGCAACATTCACATTGTGTACTTTTGTGAGTAACAAACATTTTCCTAAAACACACAGGCATGCAGTGGGGTACGGACACCCCCACAGCCCCTCCCCTTTAGTGGGCCCCATCTCAGAACATTCTAAAAGGCATTCACAAATCACACAGAGCATGTTTTTGCTTTGAACAGCCCAAGACGCGGCAGTAGAATTTGAAAAAAAAAAAAAAAAATGCTAGGTATTTTTCCTAAAATTGTAAACTTTTTTTGACTTGAGTGCTGCGTTTTTAGAATGCTGTGTCATGCTCAAGACGCTGAAAAAGACGCGAACATGAAAATAGTGCAGTGGAGTGGAAAAATATGTGAAAAACTCTTACACCGTGTCCTAACTAACTGCGAAGCGACAAGATTCCAGCAACAAGCAATTTGGCTATCCACACCAGACACGATGCGACAGAATCACTCAAATATCACAGCCATTCAGAAGTGCAACGAAATGGACAAGTTTATAATCTAAATCATGAATATTAAATCTTTTTAACATTATTAAAAGTACATACTGAGTGACTGATACCATCTTTGTTATGGAATACGCTTGTTGGTTCACATTGAGATCGCAGTTTTAAAGGGATAGTTCACCCAAAAATGAAAATTCTGTCATTAATTACTCACCCTCATGTCGTTCCAAACCCGTAATACCTTCGTTCATCTTCGGAACACAAATTAAGACATTTTTGATGGAATCCAAGAGCTTTCTGACCCTCCATAGACAGCAATGCAACTGTAATGTTCCCAGGTCCAGAAACGTAGCAAGAACATCGGTAAAATAGTCCATCTGACATCAGGGGTTCAATGGCGGCAGCTGCAGCAGACGTGATGAGGAGGAAAAGAACTGTTGAATGAAGTTATTTTTGTTTTCTTTGCGCACAAAAAGTATTGTCGTAGCTTCGTAAAATTACTGTCGAACCCCTGATGTTAGGGTTAGGTCTTATGGGTTTGGAATGACATGAGGGTGAGTAATTAATGACAGAATTTTCATTTTTGGGTGAACTAACCCTGTAATGTACATGTTTGCTTTAATTTATTTTCAAGATCTGAGGTAAACTATCTGCTGGCGCTTTCAGTATGGCTATAAATGTCACGCAATATGATATTCAAGACACTTTTAACATTGAATAAAGCACATAATCAGTAATTATACTATTATAATTGCCATAGTTTGTATGTTGTTGTTCCAGTTGCAATGTCGCGGAAATGGAAACCGTTTCTAAAATAGAAACTTCACGTGTAGGACAAAAACTCTGATTAACATGGAAGCATGTTGCGGCGTTGCATCACATGTAGTTAGGACACAGTGTTAACGTGGCTTAACGTGGCCTATAACAGATGTTTGTGTATTATTATTGTTAAAGGATCCTCCTGCTATTGCTTAAAATTAAAAAAATAAATAAATAATCAAATTGGAGCAGTGGCAGTTTTTTCCACCACGTTCACAGACTTTCTTTAGGGATATCAGTCTGACTAAAAAGCCATATCAAAATCACCATGCACATTATATAGCCTATGTAATGTTATATAATATAAAATCACATGCATCAATGCAATGATAATTTGCCACATTTATTACTGTTAAATCAGTTATGTAAATGGTGAATGGACTCAGTAGTATGTTGCAGCAAGTGCAAAATATATTTTCATACATAACATCACTGCTGTTGGGAGGGACCCCATCTCGTTCTTTGTGGGGGGTCTCACAGATGTCACCACTGCACACGTTCATGTATATTCATGTATAAAGAGCTATTTATATTGTATGAGAAATTAAAAAATAAATAAATATACATGATATTATAAACATTTGATTGTAAGTATAGTGATTTTACTTACTACATAATTATATACTATTTTTTTTTCCTTTTTACTATTCACTATTGGAATAATGCAATATTATGTGTATAAACTTGAAGAGAAACATTAACTCTAACTAATTAAATAGTGTCTTTCAGATGTAGTTACTGACGTATATTCAGTTCAGAATGTAATTATTAGCATAGGTTAACGTTAAATTTGACAGATCATTTTCTACATTTTATAAAATCCTTTTTGTTTCTTTTCAATTTTAAAATTAAATTTATTCATTGGTATCTCAATGAATAACTTTTATCATGAACCATGCAAGTGTGTATAGATAGATGTCACCTTGACTGTGTGCTGGTGGGTGGTTTTGTTTTAGGCACAACATAGCCTTGCATTAAATAATGTACCTTTTTGTAACTTATTATTTATTATTTCTCAATGTTTATGTAATCCAGGCTGAGATATAGAAATCCGTGACCTCCAAAAGTCTCATATTACTTTTCCATGCACCAACTCAGAGTGCCAAAATGCCTGTGATGTTACCTTAATTTTACTCTGATAACAAGCTCTTCTAAAGAGCAGTCTTTAACAGTCTTAAGGGGGGAAAAAAAAGCTCTCTTAGAAGCTACTTCCATTTAGACATGTTGTATAAAGACAAAAGGATACTGGAATATGGTAATTATTTCAGTCATGTGGGTGACCATGATCAATAGACAGGTAATGAGCATGTGGGTGTTTGTTTCCTTCATCTTTTTCTTGTATACTCTCTTATGTAGTATACAATCCACTGCTCCGGGTGTGTGTTCACTGTTGTGTGTGTGCACTTGGATGGGTTAAATGCAGAGCACAAATTCCAAGTATGGGTCACCATACTTGGCCACAAGTCACCTCCTTTCCTTTCCTTCCTTCCTTATGTCATTGCAACTGGTTCTTCTGCTGTTATTTTTTGTAAGAAATGTCAAATGTTAAAGGATTTAGAGAGCACTGAATGAAATGAACTCCATATGCATTTATATATTTTTATGATAGAATAGAATAGAATAGAATAGAATAGAATAGAATAGGGGGAATCTCGCTTTATTTTATTTTTTATTTTTTATTTAGAAAAGATGCATTAAATTGATCCAAATTGACA